>JANAVB010026156.1:0-25000 GCA_029216955.1 Iris pallida | reverse complement strand
AAAAAATAGTCCATATGACCGATCAGGATCGAGCAGGAAAGAAACAATCGGTCAAAAGTATGCAAACACCAGCATCTGACACGAAAGTAAGGCTAATGAATCAGAAGAGGAGGACAGACCCAACAGCTGTGCAAATGTCTGCCTAATGGCATAAGAAAAGGTATCAGAAAACCCTATTTACGCTGATTTTACATTTAACTAGTTTGAAGATGCCTTCAATGAACTACTTAAAGAGCACAGAAATGTGTTGGACAAGTATAAGTAGTCTCGCAAGGAGATTAAGGCATACACAATTGAAGTAGCAAGACTGTCGAATCTTCTTGAAGATATCAAAGACACGTCTACTACCGATTATACGGAGAAGATAGCCAAGATTAGACTGGACAATCATGAGGCTATCTTCACTATAGAAAAGAAAGAAAAAGACTATGTCTAAGTGAAAGAACTGTACGACATAGAGAAAAAGAGACACTTGGTCACTACACAGAGACTCAAGGATATGACTACTAAATTCGAAGAGTCTTATGTAATATCTAAAACGTTGGAGATCAAATTAGGCAAACAGGTCACCCCTGTTTCACAGCCTAAGGTTAGTCCTAATACTTGTAGAAGCATGGAAATTCACAACCAGAAGGCCCATGCGTCAGACAATCTATACGTCAGAGCTCGGACAAAATAACAAAAGCAGCAAATATAGACATGGAAGGAGAACTTTTTATCAGACATAAAAGTCTATTACATGTCTAGAGGAGGCTGTACAAAGGAAAACTTCTACAAATGAAAGATCCTAAGTCTACGGCCAGCAGTCACCATGCGCCTCCAGTCAGGCGCAGCAGTTACCATGCGCCTCCCGTCAGGCGCAGCAGCCATCATACGCCTCCAGTCAGGCGCAGCAATCACCATACGCCTTCAACTGGGCGCATCCCACCATGCGCCCTCAGCAAGGCACATCCCTTCAGCAGCTCAGTTATGTGCATCCCCAGTTATGTGCATCCCTTCAGCAGTCCAGTTATGTGTCGCTCTTCCAGCCAGGCTCACCTGATAAGTGCTTCGACTAATGAAGCATTTAACCCTCTGGCTGAAACCTAGGAAGTGAAGAGCACCGCAAATCTGTGGCCAGGGAAGGCTTCGAAAGAGCCTCCAAAGACCAAGAAAGACCGTAATCGAAATATGGCTAAAGGAGCAGCTTTCAACACAACCAGAGTGGGCAACACCCACTTTGAAGAAAGAAAGAGCCTAGCACCGCCATTCCGATCTATGGCTCTTCCAGAACAACGGAGACGAGGCCCGAGCATTCCAATCTTTGGATGCAACAGGCACCTTCCGCCTGCCTCGGAAGCCCTCGACTCCGTCTTTTTGATGTAACAGTCACCTTCAAGTGTAGCAACGACGACACGGTGTCTCATCTTCACCCTTGGGAGCACTTCGTCAACAGAATGCACTCGAGTACCAAAGTTCATGATTGGAAGTACGTGAGAGAACGAGAAGCAAACCCTCTCTCCATGCCACTATTTATAGGCCGAGCAGATCAAACCCACGCGCCAAGTGGATGGCTCTCCGAATTTTGAGCAATGAACTTGCATTTAATGGATGAACCGGATGCCTCGAATTCAGCCAAACGGCTATTTAAAGCACTCGAGGAACGAAACAGCCGCACGCGCCCTTCGACTTCAGACGCATCACACAGATGCGCCCTTCAGAACCAAGCGCATCACAGAGGATGCGCCCCCATGCGTCCCCATACCCAGTGGAACGCCAATCGACGCGCCCCCTCAGCTGTCCATCGAATGTCACAAACATTAAATGTTGAACTGACAGAGTTGGCAGTACATCTCCCAAAGTCTGAACGGTCGACAGCTTTTTCAGAAGACGAAGCATCGGCAACGTCAGCATCATCATGACTTTACCCCGACGGCTACTGCCACGTGGCCACTCAACCACCCGCATGCGCCTCCGCGGCCATGCGTCCAAACCTGCATGTGCCTCAAAAGCCATGTGCCTCAGACTCTTCACTGATCCCTAAAGACAGAAGGAAAGTCTCCATCTGAAGCTTCGCTTGCGCCTCAAAAGCCATGCGCCCCAGACTGCTCTCTGATCCCAAAAGACAAAAGGAAAGTCTCCTGCATGTGCCTCAAAAGTTATGCGCCCAGAATGGTTCGTGACTCCTAAAGGTTACGAGCCAAAGTCTCCTCATGCGCCCAATCCTAGGCGCATCCTACCAGATTATTCTCCTCCAAATCCGAGATCTCCTAGCCATGGGACGATGACACATGTCCTTTGACTCAACTCATCCAAGATCTCAGCAACAGAAAGATCTTCTCCTCTGCTACGTGCCGGCTCACAATAGCAGTATGAAGAAGTCAACCCCTCGATCAGGGCGCATCACCCATACGCCTCCATCAGCAATCAACACGTGGCGTCCCCATGTACCGGCGCATCCTACATATGTGTGCATGAGCAGCCAACCTACCCAGCTATAAATAGAGGAATTATTTCCTTCTTCCACACACACACAGAGATACGAAGGAACATACCACCAGAGAGGCAGATACAGACACTCAACGTCTTCCTTTTCTCAGCAAGCTCCAGCACCCAGAGCAATCCAAACCTTCAGAGAACCGATAACCGTCGTCAGCTCGTCAACGGAGTCAATGCATTACCACTCGCTCCATCGGCACAAAGGACCCAGATTAAACAAAAGTGTACTTCTAGGGCTACATCTAAGTCCTATATTGTAACATTATTCTGTTTGTATTGAAATTTACAATCAAAGAATTTTAATGGCAAACAAGCTGGCGACTCTGCTGGGGACCTCTTTCACCTCCACCGAGAAAGTTGTGTCGCAAGCCGACGACGTGAAGGTGGGCTCCTCCCACAAGACGCTGGTCGTACGCCTCAATCAACAGGCGTATGAGGAGTTCATATCTAAAGGCAGTGCGAGTCCTTCGAAGCGGCTGCCAAAGCCGAAGAAGACCCGTCGAGTCTGGGTGCGCAAGGTTGACGCCTCGGGCACCACCACCGAAGGGGATGCGCCAATCCAGCCTTCCCTTCCTGCTGACGTCCTCAGCAACCAAGATGTACCCGTTGGTGCAGCGCATCTCTCGGGGAAACGTGCGGCTAACCACATTCCCCAGCCATCTCCCTCTCAGGCGAGGAAGATACGTCGACCGAGCAGGGGCGCAGCCAATGCCCCATGCATCGTCTCTGATGCGCCATAGAAGATCTCTGTCTTTGACAGACTCACTCGCTGTAGTGACGAGGAGAATTTGGATTCTGAGTACTACGCGCCCCAGCGGCCTGGTACGAAGAAGTCCAAGGCAGCACGGGCCATGCGTCCCAAATGTGCTATGCCAGCAACAAGCCAGAAGCATGCGTTCACAATCATGCGCGCTGCTGATGGTAAGTTGTACAAGGTCGACTCGAGTGCTACGGCACCGAGAACGAGCCGACCTTTAAAACCCTTGTCTCACTTGGGCGTATCTACTGCGTGCACAACCAAGTCGAACAAGACAAATAAATGTTGTGGTTCCTCCACTACTGATCGGGATGCCTGTTTGGTATCAGATCAGGGGGTGCAGCACTCACTTGACCACCCCAGCGCTTGGCCTTGCCATGCGCTTGAAGGGGGTGCGAAGGTAGCACTCTCCTCCAATAACCTGCATAACATGATCACTCACAAGCGCCGGTCAGGAGAGTCGACCAACAAGCATGATACGCCTCTCACGGGGCATACTTGTGCGGTGGTCACCATCAACTGCT
Source organism: Iris pallida (assembly GCA_029216955.1). Classification (NCBI taxonomy): domain Eukaryota; kingdom Viridiplantae; phylum Streptophyta; class Magnoliopsida; order Asparagales; family Iridaceae; genus Iris; species Iris pallida. Next base: position 21,241 of record JANAVB010026156.1, on the reverse strand, counting down.
GTTGCAAGGCGGCAGTACCACCAAGGCAGTCAGTCTTTCAGCGGCTGCAATCATCGACACCCCTCCGACATCGCCTGGAAAGGAAGGTGTCGACAGAAGATGAGCCAAGGGTTGCTTCATGCAACGTGATCTCCAACTCCTCGTCAGTCTGAAAGACGATCGGCAATTCCTCATCCTCATCCAAAAGCCAGTCAAGAAAAAATAAGGCAGCTGTCTCGTCCACCGGAGTGTTCGAAGGCACTCGGTCGAGGAAAAAGTTCTTGGAGGAAGCTGGGGGTAGTCGGACCCTTATTTCCGAAGACGAAGATGTCCAAAGCACAGCTACGGCGGATCTTCATCCTCGAGGCGAAGTCTGTCTCCCAGAAGTCTCTCAAAACGAGGATGTCCCCCAGAACACAGCTGGGGGTAGTTCCGGAGACGAAGAGGCCGTTCAAGACGGATCTAAAGGTAATCAGACCCTTGCAGATGCGCCCGTCGAGAATGACCTCCAGAACGTGGCTGGGGGTGGCCAAGATGAAGCTCCAGGAGAGGTGACTCCCCTACATGAGAGTGAGGCCGAGAGCGAAGCCTCCACCAATCCATCCACTCCCGGCCGTGTCATGACAGTATACATGGCTGGGGATGATTCCGAGTCTGAGGCACCACCGCAGGACATCGTCCAGCGCATAGACACATTAGAAGGAGGACTCAAAACCCTCTCTGCTTCCATGCAAACACTGACTCAGGCGGTATTTGAAATACGGTCGGCCTTGACCCGAACACCTTCGACCGGTCCCGACCCAGGGGCCAATGGGGAGTCGAGTGTGCCCCTTCAACGGGTACCCTCAGACACAGACCGCCGAGAAGTACCCCGGACGTCTGAGCCCTCAAACGCCCAACTCCAGGTGGTACCACCTTCCCCAACTCCCAGCTCCACGGAGGATGTGGTCGAAATGATCAAGGACTTACGGGAGCGCTTTGAGTCCAAGAACAGGCAAAAGGAGCGCCAGAAGATGGGCATCCCCCAACCCTATCCCCTCGAGTGGAACAAGGTGGTTTATCCTCCAAAGTATAAACCACAAACACTGACGCCATACGACGGGAAGGACTCTCCACGTTGCTACCTGATATACTTCCAGTCCCAAACGGGACATCTCCCGAAGGAGGAAGCTCTCCTCACTAGCATATTTGTCGGAGCATTGAAGGGAGTGGCGTATGACTGGTACTGCAGCCTCCCCGATAATTCCATATCATCCTTCGACGATTTGACGTGCCTCTTCCTCGACTACTTCTACGACGACGGGAAGGACATGACGATGGCATCCCTCATAGAGATACGCCAGAAGGAGAAGGAAACGGTTCGGGTGTTCATCGAACGCTTCCAACAGGCCTGCTTCAGACTACCTCCAGGCATGCCGGAACATGCGCTCCTCTCCTCTTGCAGCATGAACATACTGCCTGCAGTCAAACTCTGGCTCAACTCTACTCCTCCCCCCGACTGGAGCTCCCTGATCATCGAAGCAGAAGTCGCAGAAAAGAACGCAGCTAATGCACGTCTTCTGGGGGTCAGCTTCCCTGCCTTTGATGACAAGGGAAAAAGGTCTGCGGCCAACAACCCCGGACTTGAGACAAAGGGGAAGAAGGCGTTGACTGTTAATGCCTCGAAAGGCGCATCTGTGCCTACTCAGAAACCTCCACTTGCACCAAGGCCCAATGAGGTTTATTCGTTCAACGACGAAGACACCTTGCAAATTTTTGAAATGCTGAAGCAGGGTGACAAGATCAAGCTACCGGACCCAAAGCGGCCCAATGAAGTTGGAAAAGTGGACAACCCGAGGTACTGTCACTACCATCGGTTTGTCGGACACCCGACCAAGGACTGTTATGTCCTCAAAAATTACATCCAGCGCATGATCAATGCGGATGTAATCTCCGTCGACTACGAAGAGAAGACAGTGTCAACCAATGTGGTGTCACTCCAGTTCGGCACCTTGCCGCCGTCTACCACACAAGATGGCATCGTCCCCATCCCTAAGGCGACAATGGAGGTGGTTAACTTACCACCTACCCGTGACAATGTGAGTGGGCTCATCCCACTCACCACATCTCAGGGAGAGGTCGTATGGGTCCACCTTGACCTCGTCTCCGAAATGACTCAACCAGAGGTACGTCCTACCTCCAAATCTAAAGGCAGGAAGATCAAGTCTTGTCGCATGGTCTCTTCTTCAACAGAAGAGGCACTTCCTGTGCAGACTCGTTCACAACAGAACGTCCAACCCGGCGAAGATGTCGCCGAAGTGGTGCCTCCTTGCACCGTCCCCGCTGTCCAGGAAGAGGGCCCGTCTAAGCCCTCAGCAGCCAATAAGCAGAAGCAGGTGGAGGCTCGTTTCGACAGGCCTCTACGAAAGGAGAATGCTTCGGGGCTAGCCAAGCCCCACAACTTCGACATACTGGCACAACTGGCCAGTACTCCTGCCCGCCTATCTTTGTTTGAGCTCTTGTGTCTTTCCAAAGACTCCCGAGAAGCTCTCTGTGAAGCTCTGAAGGATGCCGAATCCTTTTTCAGTCAGGTTAAGCAGCCTGAAGACCTCCTAACTACTTATGCGCACTGTCATTGTGCGGATGAAGTTATCCCAAACATAACTTTCATCCAACAAGACTTGCTGCTCAAGCACCACCGACATAACCGACCGTTGTATTATACAGGGTATGTCGGTTCAGTCAAGGTGAACCGGATTCAGATCGATCCGGGGTCTTCTCTCAGCATCATTCCGAAGGCGCTTTATCAACACTGGGGATCCCAATGTACCGGCTGGCGCCCTCCAACACAACCATCAGCGGCTTCAACGCTAGCAAAAGCAAGCTACTGGGCAAAATTCGACTGAAGTGTCACATCGGTAACCTCAAAACTGAGGTGACCTGCTATGTTGTGGATGCCGAGGTCAACTACAACATCCTGCTCGGTCGACCATGGCTACATGAGTACATGGTGGTGCCATCCACGCTCCACCAATGCATGAAATATGTATACACCAACGGCGTTATCAGGATGGAGTTCGCAAACATCGATCCTTTTAAAGGGATTGAAGCCTACTTCACCGATTCTGACTTGTACAAATCACTTGACGAGGAGGAAGCCAATGATGCTGATGACGAGGCAGAGAGACGGCAGCCGAGCCGGACATGGAGCCTGAGATGACTCCCGATGCTCCTTTGAAGATCCAACTCAAGGGCAAACCGCCCCAGAAGGTGCCTCCAATGAGCATCAAGCTACCAGGAAAAGCACCAACTCCTGAAGCTCCCTAAAGATACGCCCCAAAGGGAAGCCGCCTCAAACATCAGCTCCCCTGGTAGTAAAATTACAGGGGAAGGCACAAATTACTGGAGGCGCAGCTGAGGCACCACTGAAGATGCGTCTCAAGGGCAAGCCACCGCAGTCATCCAAGATACCAGGGAGGGCTCACGTAACCCTCTCGGACCCCAAAATCAAAGCTGTGGTGGACTCACCTGATCCAACCCCAGTACTTATAGATGAGGAGCTCGACGAATATATTTTTGCTGATGTAGATGCACCCTCCTTAGACAATGTAATCCCACGGGATAAAATCTCGTATTTCATCAATAATAGAGTGTCTTTTAATTATTCTTGTCTTCCACATTGGAATGCCATGTATACATTGGATAATGCTCTATGGTCGTTACAAACACAAATAACGACCGTCCATCATGTAAATCGAGTAGTCCCGTCACAAGGAGTCTGTTACATAGTCCCTCCACGAAGTCGAGACGAAGGATCCATCATCTTCGGCAAGGTCGAGCGTCATCAGGACCTTCCGCCACTCAAGCCAGAACCAGATGCTGGCAGAATGCAACTCTATCGGTACACGGATAAGGCAAAGTATCTCATCCAAAAGATGGGTTACGACCTAAAAAGCGACAAAGGCCTGAACTACGGCAAAGGTCGACGTCTCCATCTCCGGCTTCCAACACCTAAAGGAAAGCCGCAAGACTACTACAACAAAACTCGACGGGGGGTAGGCTATGTCACGCCGCCATCAACTCCAGAGAGTTCAGACGCAGAAGACGTAGAACATTCCCACTCGTCCGAAGCATCGACTTGGGATTTCGATACCAGTATCAGATCAGTCTTCAGGAAAGTGCTGTCAGCTAACATGACATCACCACAGCCTCAAAAAGATGAAGGCGAAGACCAAGCGCTGGAACCCTTCGAAGAAGAACCCTGGGCTCAACGCCTAGGAGAATAATGGGAGTCTCGTTTCGAGTTACGTGAACCTCCCACCGAAGACGAAGTCGAGCAGATTGACCTTGGGGACGGGTCTTCTTCCAAATCCATTTTCATCAGCAAAAGCCTAGAAGGAGAAGACCGAGAGTCTTTAATCCAACTGGCTAAGGAGTATATCGACGTCTTCGCCTGGAGCTACGAAGACATGCCGGGACTCGATCCACAGATCGTAATGCATAGGTTGAACATCTTACCCGATGCCAAACCTATTAAACAACAACAGCGACGCTTCCGGCCGGACATCATGAATGCCATCGATCAAGAGGTGGACAAGCTCTTGACCAGCAGCTTCATCTGTGAGGAACAATACCCAGATTGGGTAGCCAACGTCGTACCTGTCACCAAAAAGAATGGAAAGATACGAGTCTGTATCGACTTCAGGGATCTCAACTCTGCTTGCCCGAAGGACAAATTCCTGCTTCCAATCACTAACGTGATGATCGACAACACGTGTGGCTTCGAGCGCATGTCTTTCATGGACGGGTATTCTGGCTACAACCAGATCAAGATGTTCCCTGATGATGCAAAACATACGTCATTCAGGACTCCAAAGGGCATTTTCTGCTACACAGTGATGCCCTTCGACTTGAAGAATGCCGGTGCGATATACCAACGAGCTATGAGCACCATCTTCCGTCGACATCTTCGCAAGACAGTCGAATGCTATGTTGACGACATCGCAGTCAAGAGCCGCTTTAAAGGAGATCACCTACAGGACCTGAAGACGGTCTTCGATCTCATGCAGGCACATCAACTCAAGATGAATCCCGCTAAATCCTTCCTGGGGGTTTCTAGCAAAAAATTCTTGGGCTTTGTTATCACGGCGCAAGGCATTCACGTTGATCCCGAGAAAACCAAAGCCATCCTCAATATGGACCCTCCGAAGAATCTTCGAGAACTTCGAGATCTACAGGGACGTCTGCATACATCCGGTGGTTCATAGCAAATCTTTCCGGTAAATGTCAACCCTTTACTCAGCTCATGAAGAAGGGAGTCTCTTACGTCTGGACAGAGGAGTGCCAAAAGGCTTTCGATGACATCAAGGCTTACTTGACAAGCCCGCCAGTCCTGGTAGCACCTGTCGCCGGCAAACCATTTCTCCTCTACGTCCGTGCCATGGATCATTCCCTGGGCGCTCTGCTGGCTCAAAATAGCGATACAGGCTACGAGCAAGCGATCTACTACCTCAGTCGAACACTCATCGGAGCTGAACATCGGTACAACCCCGTTGAAAAGAGTGCATGGCCTTGGTGTTTGCCATCCAGAAGACTCGCCATTATGTCTCGGGCCAGACAATTCATGTCATCTCCCGAGTCAATCCACTCAGAGTCCTCATGACGAAGCCAGGGTCATTAAACTCCGGCTAGCTACATGGGCGATCCTGCTAACACCATACAACATGGTGTTTGTGCCACAAAAAGCGTTAAGGGTCAGGCCCTGGCCGACTTTTTAGCTGCACACCCCATCCCGGAGTCCTCAAGACTCTATGAAGACATCCCGGATGAGGTTCAAGAATCAAACGTCACCGAAGAAAGCTCCGTTTGGCAGATATTTTTCGATGGCGCTTCAAGAACAGGCCCAAAGGCCAGATCGTCGCAGGAGTGGGGGTAATCTTAGTCTCCCCCGATCAGCTAGTCATCCAGCATGCTTACTCTCTTTCGAAGCGTGCTCCAACAACGTGGCCGAGTACAACGTGCTCATTATGGGACTCCAACTGGCACAACAGCTGGGGGTAGATCATCTGGAAGCCTACGGTGACTCGAAACTCGTCGTAAACCAGATCCGAGGGCAATACGAGGTTCGCCATGAAGATCTGATCCCTTACCATGAAGTTGCATTGAACATCATTTCAACCTTCACCGGGTTGATCATCACGTACCTCATCTGCAAAACCTGGAGGCTGATGCTCTGGCTGGCCTCGCGGCCTCATTAGCAGCACCCCTTGGGACTCAACACTATGTCACGGTGGTTGGCCGAGACTTGGTTTGTCCTAAAAATAACCTATGCTTACGAGTGGACCATGCCATGCCGACAGGAACTGGTGTTAATGTTCAAGACTGGAGGTTCCCGTTCATCGACGACCGTTTATAGAATTCTCCCAGAGGACCCGAAGGAAGCCGTCTCAGTCAGAAGACGTTCTCTTCGATTCTACTATGATACAGCCACTAAAATGCTGTACCGACGCTCCTATGATGGACTCTCCTTCGATGCCTGTCCAACAAAAGGCGACCGAAGATCTTCGAGAACCTCATGACGGAACTTGCGGAGCTCATCAACCTGGTCCTAAGTTGCAGGATCGACTGCGACGTATGGGTTACAATTGGCCAACCATGGCCGCTGATGCTGTCGACTATGCTAAAAGTGCCATGCGTGCCAACTTTACGTATACTTCATTCATACGCCGTCAGAACCCACATCCTACAGTCGCCTTCTGGCCCTTCGAAGCCTGGGGCATGGACATTGTAGGACCGATCACCCCTCCTTCATCAAGGGGGTACCGCTTCATCCTGGCCATTACCGATTACTTCACCAAGTGGACAGAGGCAGTCCCATTGGCGGAAGTAAAGAGCTCCAGGGTGGTCAGCTTCATCAAACACCATGTCATCTACCGCTTCGGAGTACCCCGGAGGATCATCCACGATAATGGTCCTTAGTTTATCAGCCATGTTTTAGCAGATTCTGTGACAAGAATCGCATTCAAAACGTGTCATCAACCGCCTACAATCCGCAGCAAACGGATTGGCCGAGGCGTTCAACAAAACTATCGTTAGGCTGCTTAAAAAAGTCGTGTCATCCAACAAACGCGACTGGGACGAAAAGATGGACGAATGTCTTTGGGCCTACCGCACAATGGTACGAACCCCAACAGGCAACACACCATTCTTCCTGGTCTACGGGAGTGAAGTGGTACTGCCTCTCGAGATCCAGATACCCTCACTCCGCGTAGCAATCACGAACAAACTCACAGAAGAGGACAATCAACGTCGTCGGCTGCGGGAGCTGGAGGCACTTGACGAAAAGCGTCTCCTAGCTCAATAACGTATCGAACTCTACCAAGTCGTATATCACAGGCTTTCAACAAGAAGGTCAAACAGAGAACTTTTCAAGTTGGAGACCTGGTTCTGGCAGTCAGGAGGCCGATGGAATTAACTCACAAGACACCAGGAAAGTTCGAGCCCAAGTGGGAAGGACCTTTCATCATTGAGACGGTATACTCAAACGGTGCTTACCGCCGTGCCAAACCCAATGGGGACTTGTTCATGATGCCCATCAACGACAAGTTCCTGAAGAAGTACTACTCTTGACATCTTTCAGATATGTGCTTCCACAAGGGGATCTATGGACCCAATCATCAGGATTCAGACAATTCCCTTCCAACAAAACCATACGCTTCCGGAACCCAGCTGTTCCGTAGCATCCTCCAGTAGAAAGACAACCACGTCCACATCACCTCTGAGTTGTCCCTCTACACCCTGCAAAGCAGAATCTTACACTTTGTAAGCCTACGCTATCCTTGTTTACCACGTCCACATTACCTCTGAGTAAACATCTCGTACAAACGACCCTTGCGTTGTCGTACATTGATCGCAGAACTTCCACATCCACACCTCTGAGTTGTTCAGCGTATCCCCCAGGATCACTCCTACCACGTCCATAATACCTCTGAGTAGGAAGATTCTTATTTGAACCCCAATGATTGCCACGTCCATATTACCTCTGAGCAAACATGTCGGTTCCTTCAAACTTATTATCTGTACCTAAAAGCCAAGGTGCGCAAAAGATAATAGGTCCACACAAATCATCAAGTTCATGAACAAAAATGAACACATCACAAAAAAGTTGCGTACTTCTTATTTTCTAAAAAAAAGAGTACAGAACTACACTATCCTCCAGCAAGAGTTGCAAAAACGTAAAAAGGAGACGCTACAGTCCCTAAACATCTCCAGGGTTGGTTGAGAGCTCTCTAACTCGACGTCTCAAGTTGGCTGCATGAGTCTCCACAGTCACCAGGACTCGACGCTCAGCTTCTTGACGCATCAATTCAACGGCCTTAACGGAAGTATCATTCTCATGCTTCTTATCAAGCTGTTGTCGTTGCCGAGCCAGGGCAGAAGCCCGGTGAGTGAAGGTTGCTTTCTCCTTCTTGAAAGCTACGTGTTCAGCCTGGACACGTTCGGCATCTAACTGGAGTCGGGCCCGTTGGTCCTCAAGACGGCGCATCTGGGCGTTGATCTCCGCGATATTAGCGTCCAACGCAGCTCGCGTTTCCATTGTCTCCTTCATGGATTGAGACAACTGCCCACCGCAGCCTCAGTCTCAGCCACCTCGTGCTCCCAGATGCTCACAGTGGCCTGGTAGGAAGACTCAATCTCAGTGATCAACTTCTCCTTCTCCGTATCTATCAAGACGGTCATTTCGCTGGATGCGCTGAAGTTCCGTGAGCCGCTGGTCCAGCTCAATCACCAAAGCCTCCAGGATCACGGCCATATGGTCGTGGCCTTGGTGAACGCGGATCAGCTCGATATAAGGCATTGCCAGAGTTCTTGCCGTCGCAAAACTCCGTTGGCATCATCACCGCAGATACACCCCTTTGTAGCATTTTATACACCCCCTCGACGATGAATTTCACATATTCATCTGTGTCCGCCAGCAACTGCGGCGTCATAGCAGGAGTTGGAGGGGCTGCTGTAGTTAGCAGACTGGAAGAAGATCCGCCAACCTCAACCTGCGAGACTGGAATCTCGGCATCAATAGGCTCTTCATCAACATGGGCCGGACTGCTAGCCTGAGGAGCCGAAGGAACAGAGGAAGCCGGCACAGGCATCGAAATAGTACCCCAAGTAGGAGGGGCAACAGAGGGTTCTACACCCTTACCCTTCTCAAGTTCGGAGGAACCACCGACGTCAACGACCACCCCAACGTCCTATCAACGGTCAGTACCTCCCCTGGCCGAACGGGGAGATCAACACTCATTCTGGCCTGCCCCGGGAGACAGAACTGGCAGATGAGTCTCATCCTTCTCAAGTCCCTCTGCAGGGACAGGATCTGTCGCTACCGCCTGATCGGTAGCCACCTTAACTTCCACGGGTGAGGCTGGGGTAGGACTCGGTAATGATACAATCGATCTCCCCTCATGACAAGGAGGGGAATCAACCCTCTCCTCTGTTCCGACCATATCTGTTGCCCCCGCAACAGACTCTTACAATGCTGGAGGGATGTCATCAGAAGGCGACGAAATTCACCCCACATCATCACCAGGGAGCCTCGTGTCTGCTGGACCCTCGGCATCCAAGGCCCCAGCCGCGACCTTTATCATTGGAGGCTGCTGCATCCTCAGCTTCCCTCCTGACATAATCCAGGGACGCTGGAATCTCCACGACAACAGCGTCCTCTGGATTCTCCTCCATAGGAGACATCATAGTCGGCAGGATACGCACTTCAGACGAACCCGCCATCTCCTTTGGCCTACTCCCACCAGATTTTGGAGTACGAGGCTTTCTTTTTAGCGGCTCCTGTACAAAAGGGGAAGCATTGATTACATAAAATATTGAGCCCAAACCAGACTATGTGGGGGATCCTTACCTCTACAGATGCTGAATCTGATGACACTGTCGGTGACGATGCCTTCTTTAGCTTTGACGCAGGTGATCCAGCCCCTGCATCTATACGTCGTCTCGGTTGATCAACCGAAGGTGCAGCTTGACCCACCCCCGGTGGACGGTGTGGTCGAGACTTAGCCGATACATGCCCAATTACCGCTAACGGGGTGCCTGCAATGAGACTCGTCTCCCTATCATATCCGGAAGGCGCGGCAGCCATAACACAGTAAAACTTGGCGGCTGAGTAAAGAATGGGCGGCGGATCCTTGGCAGGCAGCGTAAAGCGAGCTCCGGTACATCCGGCATTATAGTAATGCCAAGCTCGTGCGCCATCCAGTAAACTTCCAGCATACCCCAAGGTGATACTGGGATTGTCTAACATCAGCTGCGCATAATCGAATTGACGTGCAAAGCGGCTCGGCAAATACGGTTTCAGGAAGCACTGATTCCTGTTCCGGTACACCAGGTGGGATGGCCGAATACTTTACAGCCAGCGGAATCCCCATGGAGACAGAGCAGTGGCGTCTTTACCTAAATCCCTTAAGTCTTCGTTAGCTTCAAAACCTAAGAAGATCGGACCAACTTTGGTGATCTCCCATCCCTGAAGATGGGATAACACCCTTCTGTAAACAGGGACGCCAGTATGCGACCAACTCCTCTGGTAGAAACGGCGGAGGAATGCATCTCCGGCCCTGTAGTCTTCTTCTGAACCCGGACTCATTACGTTGGGATGGTGTAAAATTAACCACCCCATCAAATAGTGAAACGGCAGTTCAGTACGCGGGAAGTTATCCTTTCGACCTCGGTCATGAATCACATTTCCTGCGAACTCGCGTAAACCTCGCAGTAAATTACATACCATTGCGGGGAGCAGAGCCAGGTGCCGGCCAAAGACCAACTTCACAGCTGGCAGGATCAAGTGCCGGGTCACTCTCTCTACAGAGCCGGATCCACCGGGAAGACATAATCCCGAAGCCAAACCATGAGATACGCGACCAATACTTCTTTTGGCGACATTCGATGAGCAAGATGCCAGAAACAGCTGTAGGAGCGTTCATCAGACTGCTGGTCCTCATTTTCATGGGGATTTTTTTCATCTAACCTGCTCATCTCAGAGAGCACTTCACTACGAGAGAGCGCCGACGGAGTGGAGAACTGCGAGGGATCCCCCTTGTCTTGCCTAAAGACGTAATCTCTCCAAGCGGTCACATGAGGCTGCAATCCGCCCTTGTCCCTCTTCTGTATATAGTAATGATGACTAGCCACTTCCTTAAAGACGGCCGTCATCTCTTCAGCCTTGTCCTCCAGGACTTGAAATTCTTCGTTGGTCGGACAATACTCTTCATAGGGTTCCGATCCCCAAGGGAGCTTTGATACCTCATACATCTCATGAAGTGCGAGCCATAACTCCCCCACCGGAGTAAAAAAGGTCCCGGTATGGATATCAAACATTTCCAAGAGGGCGAGGAATATATGCCTGTTAATGTCAACACCTGCCTGGTGGCACGAATCGTAGCAGTCAGCCCAATTTCTCGGAGCTCGGTCTGGAACCGCGACAAAACCCAGAGTGTCAGTTTATCCCATTTGGGAATGTAATGACACCAACCCTCTATCCAAAACTTCCCTTTCGGGTATGAGCGTTCCATCAACAGCATGCGATGTGCAAAAGTCAAGGCACTATAAGCAAATGTATCAAGGGGAACATCACTGTAAATGCTCCTAGGACGTAGCGTCCGCCAGGTGAAAGAAGACCCGGACCGCACCGCGGTCAAAGTATCTCTCTGATCGGAGGCAGCATCAATATTGATAATGCCAGTCACCGCTCCCCCCTGAGAGGGGGTAAGATCCCAAGACATCATCCTCTTCGAAGCGAGACGACAGAAGGCCATCAAAGGCCATTGGCGTTCAAGTTGCTTAACGGTCATATACACTCTTTTGCTGTGAAAAACTAGTCTTCCTTGACCTTCAACACTGTTGCTTCAGTAGAAGTGAGGCGGTCCCCGAATAGGAACTCAGGCTTCAAGAAGGTCACTTTATCAGATGTGGCATATTTTAAAACTCTACACTCCATCATCCGTTTGAGGAACCCATACTGTTGTTCCCGGATTTGAGTCATTCTTTCGGGATGCTGATCCAACATAAGAACATCTTGAGCAGGGTTTATCACTTCCTCGTCATAATCTACCCCCGCCTGACTGAGGGCAGCCTCCAAAAACTTCATTCAAGGGCGGGATAGTCATTGACACTAGCAAATATTCAAATGTTAGACGTAACAAAAGAGTCTAAGACCCATCAGAAGTACATAATGTGTTTGGAAAAAGTGCTTTGGCGCATCATCAGGGTCTAAACCCATGCGCGTCAGCGGCAGTGCTTCGGCGCATCATCAGGGTCTAAACCCATGCGCGTCAGCGGCAGTGCTTCGGCGCATCATCAGGGTTAAAACACATACGCGTCGGCGGGCAAAAACCGCGGCACATCATCAAAGACTCAAGGTCTATGTGCGTTGGTGTACGAGACTCACCAACCACCTCCGACCGAACTTCGACAGGCCGACGGGGGACGTCAGCTGCCACAACAGTCACAGGCTCCTTTCCTTTTTTTTCCTTTGCCGGCACTGCCGCGAGGAGTCTTGGGAGCCATTTCTTTGAAAGAAGAAAAGTTAGTGTTTTTGAAAAAGAACTCTAAAGAAAGCAAGAAGCAAGGAGAAGAAGAACTCCCTCACTCCATCTCTTGCCTATTTATAGGGCTTGGTCGCACGCGTGACCCGATGATGTGTGATCTCAGCCGTCGCCTCGTGTTCTGTGAAGATAACAGCAAACAAACCAAAAGATCATCAATAATCTTTTCGGTTACCGAGGCATCATCATATACATTAACTGAGAGGAGCATGCGCCCGAACAGGCATGCGCCCGAACAGTCATGTGCCCTGACCTCCATGCTTCTTATTCAAAGTATTCCAAAACTTATCCAAAAGTTTTGAAAACTTTGAAGGGGGTCTTGTAGAAGCATGGAAATTCACAACCAGAAGGCCCATGCGTCAGACAATCTATACGTCAGAGCTCGGACAAAACAACAAAAGCAACAAATATAGACATGGAAAGAGAACTTTTTATCACTATAAAAGTCTATTACATGTCTAGAGGAGGCTGTACAAAGGAAAACTTCTACAAAGAAAAGATCCTAAGTCTACGGCCAGCAGTCACCATGTGCCTCCAGTCAGGTGCAGCAGTCACCATGCGCCTCCCGTCAGGCGCAGCAGCCATCATGTACCTCCAGTCAGGCGCAGCAATCACCATGCGCCTTCAACTGGGCGCATCCCACCATGCGCCCTCAGCAAGGCACATCCTTCCAGCAGCTCAGTTATCTGTATCTCCAGTTATGTGCATCCCTTCAGCAGCCCAGTTATGTGCCGCTCTTTCAGCCAGGCTTACCTGATAAGTGCTTCGACTAATAAAGCATTTAACCTCTGGCTGGAACCGAGGAAGTGAAGAGCACCGTAAATCTGTAGCCAGGGGAGGCTTCGAAAGAGCCTCCAAAGACCAAGGAAGACCGTAATCGAAATACGGCTAAAGGAGCAGCTTTCAACACAACCAGAGTGGGCAACACCCACTTTGAAGGAAGGAAGAGCCTAGCACCGCCATTCCGATCTACGGCTCTTCCGGAACAACGGAGACGAGGCCCGAGCATCCCTATCTTTGGATGCAACAGGCACCTTCCGCCTGCCTCGGAAGCCTCGACTCCGTCTTTTGGATGTAACAGTCACCTTCAAGTGCAGCAATGACGACATGGCGTCTCATCTTCACCATCGGGAGCACTTCGTCAATAGAATGCACTCGAGTACCCAAGTTCATGATTGGAAGTACATGAGAGAACGAGAAGCAAACCCTCTCTCCATGCTACTATTTATAGGCCGGGCAGATCAAACCTATACGCCAAGTGGACGGCTCTCCGAATTCTGAGCAATAAACTTGCATTTAATGGATGAACCGGACGCCTCAAATTTAGCCAAATGGCTATTTAAAGCACTCGAGGAACGAAACAGCCGCACGTACCCTTCGACTTCAGGCACATCACACAGATGTGCCCTTCAGAACCAAGCGCATCACAGAGGATGCGCCCCCATGCGTCCCCATACACAGTGGAACGCCAATCGACACGCCCTCTCAGCTGTCCATCGAATGTCACAAACATTAAATACTGAACTGACAGAGTTTGCAGCACATCTCCTAAAGTCTGAACGTTCGTCAGCTTTTTCAGAAGACGAAGCATCGGCAACGTCAGCATCATCATGACTTTACTCGACGGCTACTGCCACGTGGCCACTCAACCACCCGCATGCGCCTCCGCGGCCATGCGCCTAAACCTGCATGCGCCTCAAAAGCCATGTGTCTCAGACTCTCACTGATCCCTAAAGACAGAAGGAAAGTCTCCATCTGAAGCTCCGCATGCGCCTCAAAAGCCATACGCCCCAGACTGCTCTTGATCCCAAAAGACAGAAGGAAAGTCGCCTGCATGCGCCTCAAAAGCCATGCGCCCAGAATGGTTCGTGACTCCTAAAGGTTACGAGCCAAAGTCTTCTCATGCGCCCAATCCTATGCGCATCCTATCAGATCATTCCCCACCAAATCCGAGATCTCCGAGCCATGGGTCGATGACACATGTCCTTTGACTCAACTCATCCAAGATCTCAGCAACAGAAAGATCTTCTCCTCTGCTACGTGCCGGCTCACAACAGCAGTATGAAAAAGTCAACCCCTCGATCAGGCGCATCACCCATACGCCTCCATCAGCAATCAACATGTGGCGTTCCCACGAACCGGCGCATCCTACATATACGCGCATGAGCAGCCATCCTGCCCAGCTATAAATAGAGGAATCATTTCTTTCTTCCACACACACACAGAGATACGAAGGAAAATACCACCAGAGAGGCAGATACCGATACTCAACGTCTTCCTCCTCTCAGCAAGCTCCAGCACCCAGAGCAATCCAAACCTTCAGAGAACCGATAACCGTCGTCAGCTTGTCAACGAAGTCAACGTATTACCACTCGCTCCATCGGCACAAGGGACCCAGATTAAACAAAAGTGTACTTCTAGGGCTACATCTAAATTCTATATTGTAACACTGTCCTGTTTGTATTGAAATTTACAATCAAAGAATTTTAATGGCAAACAATACTATGCATGTACCAAAAAGGACTAAACCAAAGAAAGCACATAAGCAAAATATTTCTTATAACCATGCTTTCACATACAGGTTTTCAAAAAAGATACAAAAAAAGCATGTCAACATAGAAACAAAGAACACTACCTCAAAAATCACATGCAAATACTATAGTAAACATGGGCACATATCACAGTATTGTAGATCTAGAAAATTAGTTGACACAAATGTGCTTACTTGGATTCCTAAAACTAATCAAGCTGGACCCTTGAAGAAATGGGTACCAAAGATTACATCTACTCGTTTTGTAGGTGGACCTTCAACCCTCTCATGCTAAAAGCAAATGGATCCTCGATAGCGGATGTTCATGGCACAAGACAGATGATGCATCATTATTCGCTCCGCTATCGATAAAGAGAGAAGGATATGTTTCCTTTGGTAATAATCTTAGAGGTAACATTATATGTAATGGTACTGTGGTATATTCCCTACCCAGAAATAAAAGATGTTTGTCTGGTCACATAATTGAAACATAACCTGTTGAGCATTAGTCGTTTAGCAGATAACGGTTATGGTATTAACTTTGTGAAAGATAAATACTCTACATATGAAATGTCTACTGGTAATCCCGTGTATGAAGGGATTAAGGAAGAAAATATATATGTTTTCTTTTTAGAAAGTACTAACAATGCAGATAAGTGCCTAGTAGCCAATCAAGATAAAAGCTGGCTATGGCATATGAGGCTAGGACATGCTAACATGGATACTATCTCAAGGCTATCAACTAAGAAGATGGTAAAAGGATCCCCAAAAAATTTCTTCAAGAGAGATATGGTATGTTCAGATTGTGAAAAGAACAAAGCAACTAGGTCATCATTTAAATCTATCAATATTGTAAGCACTTCTAAATTGTTGCAGTTAATTCATATGGATTTGTTTGGTCCTAATAGAGTCACTAGTCTTGGCAGTAAGCTCTATGTTTTTGTTACTATTGATGATTTCTCTCGATTTACATGGGTTTACTTTTTATCAAATAAAAACGATGCTATTTTTAATTTTCAAGTATTTTGTAAAAAGATTCAAAATAAAAAAGGCTTCATGAATACTCAAATCTGAAGTGATCATGGCGGTGAATTCAAAAAACAGATTTAAAAAAATTTATGAAGATAATGGATACTACCATGAATTTTTTTGTCCTAGAACTCCTTAAAAAATGGTGTTGTGGAGCGGAAGAATAGAACTCTAAGCGATATGGCTAGAGTCATGCTTAACCAGCACAATCTTCCGAAATATTTTTGGGCAGAAGCTGTAAGTACAACCTGTCATATTTTGAATAGGGTGTTAATTTGACCTATATCGAAGAAAACCCCATATGAATTGTGGTTTGGAAAGATTTCTAATACTTTTTTATTTTAAAGTTTTTGGATGTCGCTGCTTTATCATAAACACCAAGGATAACCTGGGTAAGTTCGACTCGTAGGCAGACGAAGGGATTTTTCAGTTATGCTGACAAGAGTAAGGGATATGGATTTTCAAAAAGAGATCTATTATTGTTGAGGAATCTATTAATGTTTCCTTTGATGAGCTCAAAAGTAAGAAATCTAGCGACAGTAATGACGAAGATGTACGAAACCAATCCAAGGCACCTAAAAATACTGCTAACGACGAGAACTATATGGAGACTCTGCCAAAGAAAATAAAATTCATGACAGACCATCTAGAGACATTTGTTATAGCCAAGGGAGAAGGTACGCATTCTTCTACTAGAGACATAACAGCTAATGTATCTTTCAATTCTCAAGTAGAACCAAAATCAGTAGAAGATGCTTTTATTGATGAATTTTGGATTAATGCCATGCAAAAGGAACTTAATCAATTTAAGAGAAACCAAGTTCAGAAACTTGTTCCTAAACCTATTGGTCAATCGATAATTGGTACCAAATGGATGTTCCAACATAAATTAAATGAGGATGGACATGTTCTACGCAACAAAGCACATCTAATAGCACAAGGTTAATAAAGAAGAAGAAATTGATTATGCCGAGACTTATGCTCATGTTGCTAGATTAGAATCTATTCGTATGTTTTGTGCATTCACATGTTTTCATAATTTCAAAAAAATTCAAATGGATGTTAAGAGTGCATTTTTAAATGGGTTTATAAAAGAAGTGGTTCTTGTAAAGAAACCCCTGGTTTTAAGGATTTTCAAAAACTTGATCAAGTTTTCAACTTAAGAAATGCACTTTATGGACTCAAAGAAGAATTTTGTGTTTGGTATGAACGCCTAAGTAGTTTTCTACTTGAAAATGGTTTTTCAAAAGGATTGATTGATACAAGTTTATTTATCACAACTTCAGATGATAGTATTTTACTTGTGCAAATATATGTTGATGACATAATATTTGGTTCTACTAATGAAAAACTCTGTCTAGATTTTGCTAAGTGTATGTTGTCACGACCCACACTCGCTTTTCGGATACTTGTTCGTAGCCAAGTCTAGCCAATGCCACAGCATCGGCGGTAGTCTGTCCAGGTCTCGATATCAATCTAAAATACGACAAAGTCTCATCTATTTACTCATTCACAATAATTATTCAAATACAAATTCAATAATTTATCAAAATGACATTCGGGAACAAACCTGCTAAAAATAAAAGAACTATCTAATCTAGAATCTAAGGTCGGCCTCCAAGGTCTTTATCTTCTCGGTATAGTCCATAGCGTAAAAGTAGGAAGCATGCCAAGTCACCTGTAATGATCAAGTCAAGAAAGGAGCAAAGTACAACCATTTTTTATTTATGTAACTTAATACAAAATAAAGCTAGACAATAGAGAAGCAATATAACAGTAAAGGAAATGTATATCAAGAAATGATAACATGTACAAAAAAATACTACCAGGAACATGTATGAACAAGACAACTAGAAAATGAACATTAAAACTAATCAAATATTGCTTTGAAATACCTTTCGACATGTGAACGGATGGATTAATACTGCACATCATACGATGGCTATCACTTATTTTTGGCACGGCTAACCATACGTGAAGTGTATGACTTAGCTATCATTCATTAAATATTATTTGGGTTTGTTCACACGTCTACTTAGCATTTCCCCTCCAGACTCACTAAACAATCAAAAAATGTTCAATGATACAATCAAGCCTATCATGTCACAATCGTGTCTCAATAAGATACTCAATGAAACACAATAAAAGATAGCGTTATAATGTAATAAGCACATAAAGTAATAATATACTTGCCTGAATTCCTGAACAAACTAGTTTCACAAGTTGATGACAAGATGAACTCTGCCCTAGAAGCTATCAAACCATACCATTCCATCGTACTACGAAACCGTGTATGAATAACCACAAGTTAGATCTAAATTCCTATTCTAAAAGTCATAAAAAGTGGCTAATGGGTTAACCTAATTAATTATATTTCTAGAATAAATCTATCAAAAATCCTAATTTAATCTAATTATGTTCTGAAATAAAATCTAAACAAAGAATTTTGGCTATAGAAAGTCAAGGTTCCAATTTTAGAATCCATGGCACACAAATTAAGGCGTACCATTAACTAACTAGTTAAACATTATGAACTTAGTAATTTGAAGGTGCATCTTGGTAGATTTTAGTGCCATGAGTGCATCGGAATTGACCGTACCATAAAACCACGAGTTGGTCAAAAGTTATCGCCGTTATGGCTAACCATGATCAAATCGGTGAATTATCGATCAAATCTGAGTTCAACAAAATAAATAAAATACTAAACGAATTTATGAATTCCTAGAAAATTTATATGGTGTACATCTTTGTGTCATCTTTCTAAAACATCAAACGGATCAAAAATTGGAGTTCAGGATCTCCTGAAATCTCGAATACAGTGCGACGTATCAATTTTTGGACAACCGACACTCAAATAAATCTCCAGATATACGCATATAATTACTAAAGAAAAAATATATTTTGGAGAGCTAATCTCGATACGCTTCTAAAAAAAGGCATTCGAAACAAACTTTAGGACCGATCGCAATCGCCTCGTGAAGTTTAAGGATCTCCAAGATCAAACAACAAAGGAGGCTGGAATAATAAACTAGGGTTTATTGAATATATATATACATATATATATTATATATATATATATATATATATATATATATATATATATATATAGAGAGAGAGAGAGAGAGAGAGAGAGAGAGAGAGGTTGTTTGCCGTCGACAAGTGGACCCGAGTGTGGCTGACTTAGATGCTGACTGTATAAATTCTAATTTAAATTCTGAAAAATATTTAAAATTATTTTAACTCCAAATAAATCCAAATAAATTGTAGAAAAATTCAAAAATTTCCTATAAAATTTTAGAAAATCTCTATAAGTGTAGAACATAAATCAAAATATCATCGTGTGATCCCACAATAAATTCTAAAAGCCTATAAAAATAAATATATAGGTTTTAATTATCTACAAATTCCCAAAAATTCTTGGAAAATCTAAAAAATTCTAGAATAATTTATAAAATATTCTAGCCATCTAGAGCCCATATAAAATATTTGGTCCCAAAATACCCTCGAATGAACTGATAGTAAATCCTAAAAGTCCTTAAATATAATAAATCCTTAAATAAATACCTAAAAATATCCAAAAAATTATAGAAAAAATAAAATAGCTAAAAACTACATATATAAGCTATCTAGAGGTCATGTGACCTTAATATAGTCAAAGCTCACCTACAAGCTTCGGCATGACTTCCAATGATCATGAAATTAATATAATAAATAAATAAAAATTAAAATTCAGAAACTAGGCTTACATATGCAGAGTGAGTTTGAGATAACTATGATGAGAGAGCTCAACTACTTCTTAGGACTTCAGATCAAACAACACTCGCGGGAAACGTTCATCAATCAAGCCAAGTACATGAAGGACTTACTAAAGAAGTTGACTTTGACAATGCAAAGCCTATCGGCACGCCAATGGCTACATCAACTCGACATAACCTTGATAAAGGTGGCAGAACAGTTGACCAGTATAACTATTGAGATATGATTGTTAGTTTACTGTATTTAACTGCTAGTTCCCCTGATTCTGTCTTTTTATATCTGTGTACGATATCAAGCTAACCTTAAGGAATCACACCTATACGCCATTAAGCGTATCTTTCGGTACCTTAAAGGGACTTCTACTGTCAGCTAATGGTATCCTAAAACTACATCGTTTGACCTAATTGGTTACTCAGATGCTGATTTGCTGGATGCAAAGTATACCATAAAAGTATCATTAGTACGTGTCATCTCCTAGGTAAGGCTTTAGTCTCTTGGTTTAGCAAGAAATAAAACTTTATAACATTATCAACAACTAAGGCTGAGTATATCGTCGCAGGACGTTGTTGTGCTCAAATTTTATGGATGAAGCAAACGTTAGAAGACTATAATCTGTACTACACTAAGATTCCCATATTTTGTGTTAACACTAGCACAATTAATCTGACTAAGAACCATGTATGTCACTTACGCACTAAGCACATAGAAATAAGTCACCACTTTTTGCGTGATCACCAATAACACGAGAATATTTGTCTAGAATTTATTGACACAGATCATCAACTGACAGATATATTCACAAAACCACTAGTCGATGATTGTTTTAACAATTTGCATCACGAGCTAGGCATTTTTAATTTTTGGAGTCATAATGTGTTATGATTAATAAAAATACTTATAACTTAAAATTCGATAATTTATTAATCAAGTTATTATGGGTACAAGCCGAAAGGGTCCTTCAGTCAACAAGGCATAAAAGTCGAAGCGACATGGTGTCAAGTGTCTCCGGATTACCGCTAGCTGAGATCCGGCCCCTAAAGCTAACCCAAGGTAATGAATGTTAATTAATCAATGAATTCCAAGTTTCTAAGTAATTTTTTTCATTTTTTACTCATAGATGAACCAAAATCCAAGGAGGCCGAACTCATACCGAGTTCGGACAAAATTCTGTGGTTATACTTTATTTAACCATAGAGCATAACAGCATGCATCATCTACTTCTTCTTCCCTAAAATACCCGAAAACAACCTCCCCAAAACCCTAAACTTCAAAACCTAGTCCTAAAAAGCTTCTTTTTAAGGCTTGCCAACCCAAATTTCTGGGATCTAAGGTGTTCTGAAGGTTCCTCTCCATTATTTTATCTTGA
>JANAVB010026155.1:0-89539 GCA_029216955.1 Iris pallida | reverse complement strand
GTCCACTCGAGCTCAGGAAAGACTGCTCTGACAATAGTGGAGTAGCACTGAACCCTCAGAGATGAGGATGATCCTTTTAGCATGGAGACAAAGGTCATCCAGGCATTGGATGACCAGATTGAATATTCTGAAGAAGAACCAGCCCCGGCAGAAGTTATAGTACAACCGGAAGTTTCAGAAACTCAGATTGAAGAAACATTTCTTTGACCAGAGCGATGAAGACGTGCAACGTCCGAGCTATCAGCTGCTGATGACTTGTTGAAGAATGTTTGTAAAGACATCATTCTTCGAACTGATATTCCAGAAAAGACTGAACCGGCAGTCAATACTGCGCTTGCTATCATTACTGTTCCTGAGATTCATTCATCTCAAGGAATAGATGAGATATGAACTTCATGGACTCCGGATCAGAGACTCATCCTTAAGCTGGGGATGAAAAAGAGTTGAAAAAGAAGAAGCTGAAGAAGGAGAGATTGGCCTGCTGGCACTTCTACTCATATGATGAAGATAAAGTCAGAGGAACAAATGGAACTCAACTCTGAACCTGCTCAATCTCCGGACAACGCTCCAGCGCCAGTAATTCTGGAGCTGGAAGCAGTCACATGAAGTGTCGGACACCATCATGGACCGGCTACGAGAAGACGCAAGACTCCCTCAATATATAGAATATGAACCTCAGCCTGGTAGAATTTTATTCCAAATTCTGTTTTTACTATTTCTTTTTCTTTAGATGCTGATTATTTTTTCTTTGACTAGTAGGAACTGCTGCAGCAATGAGTTCAACTCATGCTCCACTTGTCCAGACTGATGCTGATGAAGGGAGCTCACACTTGCCAACTTCTCCAGCGGTGCATACCTCGTTCCCAGGATAGAAAACATACAAGCTTCTTCTTCAATGATGACAGCGACTCCTGGGTTCGAGACGGGACTGGCAAGGACTCTGGGGATGTATTCAGAAATCATCTACTCATATCTTGATACATACTCCAGGCGTTTCTTGAAAGACGAAGTTATGCCCTACTCTGAGCTCCGAACGATGGTCAATTTCCCGCTCCAAGCACTGCGACATGCTGGCTGCGAATCTCATGTATCTTCTTCGAACATCTTCCTAGATGAATTAGAGATAACCATCCGAAGATACTGGGAGATACGAAGAAGGAAGATTCAATCTTTAACTGTGGCTGAGATCGCTCAATTGGAGCATGAAGCCCAGGCCCAGCAAGTTGCATTAGAAGAATTTCTCGCTTCTTCATCTGAGAAATTAGTAGAAAAGGGTGCAGAAATATTAGCTACTCGTCAGAGAGTAGAACTTCTGGCAAAGGATGAAATATCAAAAGCTGAAGAGCTTAAGAAGTTGAAAGAGGAGCTAGCTCGTCTTCAGGAGCGAATTGCCTCCATGGAAAAGAGCGAGCTGAAGTCGTCACTGCTCGTATATCAGAAGCTGAACGCTATCAACTTCTTCAACAAGAGCGAGAGCAGATGCAGGCAGAGCAAATTGAAGAAGTTAACCGTCGCCAGCACGCTATTATTGTTTTTGATGAACAAAATGTCGCAGTCGAAGCAGCAGGAAGAGTTCGCAAAGCTCATGATGAGAAAATGAGTATTGTACTTGATCGTATTAAGGAGCTAATAACTCCTAATAAATAATCTTTTACATTTTCATTTGTAATCAATATTTTGATTTTGAATGAAGACAAATGAGAACTTTTGATCTGATTTTGACTTTGTTGTTTTGATAATGATTATTTATAGAAAATGTTCAGAGGTAAATAATACATGACACATTTCAATAGAATAGAATATACAAATGAACTTTGTAATTCTATCAGATGATATTAAACCAGGATGATCTTAGTTTAATACTGATAAAAAAATAGAATTCAGACATAAAAACATCTTTGAACTCAATTTTTCATGATCTTTGGACTTGAGAATCAAAAGACTAGATATCATTTTCATAAATATGATACTGACATGATGATGAACGATGATGAATCGTTAATGTATGGGATGAACGGAAAACCGACAAATGATGGAATGAACGGATAAACCGTCAAAAATGGATGATAATGAACGGATGAACCGTCAGATGATGATGAATGAACGGTGAACCGTCGAGTGGTAATAAATGAACGGATGAACCGTCAGATGAAATGAACGGGCGAACCGTCGGGTGGTAATAAATGAACGGATGAACCGTCGGGTGGATGTAATGAACGGACGAACCGTCAGAATAAATGTAATGAACGGACGAACCGTCAGGTGATATGAACGGTGAACCGTCGAATGAATGTGTCGCTTCGTTGTTTGAGGAATCTCTGTATATAAATAGAACAGAAATCTGACAGGAATGAGCACTTCTACTCTTCACATAAAAATGTCGTCTGGAGAAGCATCTAAGAAGACTGAAATCGCCCCGAAGGCTCAGAAGGGCACTGAAGAACGCCCTGCCGATCCAGTTCAGCCGAAGGAGGCGGAAGCAGGCGAAGGTTTGTCTGCACCCCAGCCACCATGAGACATCCTGGACTTTCTGCTTGAACCGGGAAGGACTGAAGAAGAAGAAGCCATGAGGATGGCTGCTTGCAAGTTCCTCGTGGGTTCCAGCAAGGAAGTTCTCAGCTCCTTTGCTGATCGTGTTTTCGAGAAGGACGGCAGCGGTCCACGTCCAAATGTAGAGAAAGATGATAGTGATCTTCCTTAATATCTGTACTATCATCCATGATGAAATAAAATTTGAATTTTATTTATAGACTTGAACTTGTCTGATGATTTACAAGCATTTATATTTACATAATACTTTTTAAGGAATTTGCCATTAATAGGCATCATAGCAATTCGACCATCCAGTTCTGAGAGTTGATAAGCTCCATTTGAGAAGACTCGGCTCACAACATAGGGACCTTCCCACTTTGCATCGAACTTGCCTTTACTCATATGAGTCATAGTCATCGGACGTCTGACTGCAAGAACAAGTTCCCCTTTTTGATATGCTCGAACTCTGACTTTCTTGTTAAAAGCTCTTGAGATTCTAGCTTGATAGAATTCGATATTCTGTTGAGCATATAACCGCTTTTCATCCAGAGCTTCTAATCCTGAAGTCGAAGACGATCATTATTCTCGGTGGTAAGTTCGTTAGCGATTGCTATCCTTAAAGAAGGAATTTGAATCTCTAATGGGAGAACAGCTTCGCATCCATACACCAGAGAAAGGTGTACATTTGTGCATTACGAACTGTAGTGCGGTAAGCCCACAAACATTCACCAAGTTTCTCACTCCAATTATGTTTGTTGTAGAAACAAACTTCTTTAAGAGTTTGATGATGGTCTTGTTGAAAGCTTCTGCTAATCCGTTAGCTGCCGGATTATATGCGGTAGAAGCCACATTGTTGATCCGATGATCGTCACAGAATCGAGTAAATTCTGGCTGACGAATTGTGGTCCATTATCATGAATAATGCGTCGAGAAAACCAAATCTGTAGATGACATGATGCTTGATAAAGTTGATGACATTGAAGTTTTGACTTCAGATAAAGGAATAGCTTCGGCCCATTTGGAGAAATAATCGGTTATTGCGAGAATAAACCGATGACCTTTTGATGACGGCGGATTGATCGGCCAATAATGTCCATGCCCCAAGCTTCAAAGGGCCATGATGCTGCTTTGGATGTAGAAATTCTGAGGTTGATGAATAAATCCGTATGATTTGACAAGCTTTACACTTCTTGCATATTCGATGGCATCTGATACCATAGTGGGCCAATAATAACCCATACGTCGAATACGGTCTTGAAGTTTTGGTCCAGGCTGATGTGCTCCACAAATTCCATCATGTGCTTCGCGATAATTTGTTGAGCCTCATCACCGACAATACATCGAAGAAGTAAACCATCATAAGCTCGACGATATAAGTTTTTGTAGTATGATTGTAATAGAATCTGAGTGATCGTCGTCTGATAGATGCTGCCTCACTCGGATTATCTGGAAGGATATCATACAATACGAAATCTAAGAAAGGAATCTCCAATCTTTATCTGTATTCTGAGTCTCAGCTGAATTACTGAAGGTGAATTCCATACTAGAATCAGATGAAGATGATAATATTTACGACTTAATCCAAATCCTCTTGTTGTATTGACATCATGAGATGTTGATTCTTCAATGTCAACTGGAAGTCCTAGAGTTAGATTGTTTTCGAGATGAAATAATTCTCGATTGCAAACAACAATCATTTGTTGACGTCTAATCGAATAGCCAATACCGCTGCAGATTAGTAAGAGCATCAGCTTCTGTGTTACATGCTCGCCTAACATGCTCGATGAAGAACTTCAAATAAAAGCCATAGATATAGCCGATCTATGATAAGGAACCAGATCTTGATGGCGAACTTCATAAGTGCCCCTTATCTGATTGACAATGAGTTTAGAGTCTCCATACGCCTCCAAATGTTGAATATTCAGATGTTTAGCGAGCTGAAGACCAATGAGTAATGCATTGTACTCAGCAACGTTGTTTGAACATGGCTGATCGAGAGAATAAGCTCTTTGGATAGCAAGACCTTCTGGTGATACAAGAACAATTCCAACTCCAGCAACAATGTCACCATTAGGACCTATTCTTGAAGCTCCGTCAAAGAATAGACGCCAAGTAGAATCTTCTTCATCAATTTGATTTGAGTCTAGGACTTCATCTGGAATTTCATCGTAGAGTTTTGAATTCTCTGGAATTGAATGAGCAGCCAGAAAATCAGCTAAAGCTTGTCCTTTGACTGATTTCTGAGGGATATAATGCATGTCATACTGAGCAAGTAAGATTCCCCAGTTAGCCAATCGAGAATTTAAAACACTTGGTTTCTTCATCATGACTCGTATGGGGTTGATCCTGGAGATGACATGAATAGTCTGGCCATGATATAATGTCGTGTCTTTTGAACAGCGAACATCAGGAGACATTCTTTTTCGACTGGTGAATATCGAGGTTCAGCTCGGTCATAGTACGACTGAGATAGTAAATGGCTTGTTTATGACCATTTTTATTCTTTTGAGCAAGCAACGCACCCAATGAATGACTCATTGCTCGGGTATATAGGAGGAACGGTATTCCTGAGACAGGAGGTACCAATACTGGAGGGCTCATCAGATATTATTTATATCATCGAATGCTTTCTGACATTCATCATTCCAGACAAAAGAAACACCTTTCTTCATAAGTTTATTGAATGGTCTGCAGCGTCCTGAAATATTAGAGATGAATCTCCTGATATAAGCGATCCTTCCTTGAAATCCTCGTAGCTCTTTTAAGGTGCGTGGAGGACGCATCTCTTGGATGGCTTTGATCTTCTCGGGATCCACGTGTATACCTTTCGAGGTAATGACGAAGCCGAGAAATTTACCACTAGAGACGCCTAAGAAGGACTTAGTGGGTTCATCTTTAATTGATGCTTACGCATTAGATCAAAAATAGTTTTCAAATCTTGGATGTGATCCTCTTTTTGTCGACTTTTGACTGCGATATCATCAACATAGCATTCGACTGTCTTCCGCAAATGTTCACGAATATAGTGCTCATGCTCGTTGATAAGTTGCTCCTGCATTCTTGAGACCAAATGGCATAACTGTATAACAGTATGTACCGATCGGCGTTCTGAAAGAAGTGTGTTTCTCGTCATCTGAACATTTTAATCTGATTGTACCCAGAATACCCGTCCATGAATGACATCCGTTCAAACCCACAGGTATTATCGATCATAACATCAGTAATTGGTAGAGGGAATTCGTCTTTAGGACATGCCGTATTGAGATCGATAGTCTATGCATACTCTGATCTTGCCAGTCTTTTTAAGGACAGGAACTATATTAGCCACCCAATCAGGATGTTG
Organism: Iris pallida; assembly: GCA_029216955.1. Lineage (NCBI taxonomy): Eukaryota > Viridiplantae > Streptophyta > Magnoliopsida > Asparagales > Iridaceae > Iris > Iris pallida. The sequence continues at coordinate 83,664 of JANAVB010026155.1, read as the reverse complement.
TTCCTCTCTAATAAACCCAGAAGCCATGAGTTTATTCTTCAGCTTCAATTGCATCCATAATGTCTGGACGAAATCGTCGCTGTTGTTACTTGACCGGTTTAGCATTTGGCATGATGTTGAGTTTGTGAGTTGCTATCTGTGGATCAAGTCCTGGCATATCTTCATAGTCCAAGCGAAGACGTCGATGTATTCGAATAAGTTTGATCATATCTTGCTTATCAGTTTCTGAAAGACTTTCGCTAATAATATTGGTTTGGGGGATCCCTCTTCACCAACATCTATTTGAACGAGTTTATCTTCAGTTGGAGGTTCTCTTTGCTCAAATCGAAACTCCCATTGATTATCTAACCTTTGGACCCATTGTTCTGATTCAGGTGAGATTTCAAATTCGTCTTCGTCTCTTCTTCAGAACCATCAACGGAAACCATATTGGAAGACAAAATGTTATGTGGAAGTCACCAATACTTGTATCAGAATCCCAAGAGGTGGTACTAGAAGAATCATCTCTTATCTTCGTCAGATTGGGATCTTCATGGATAATATTGATAAAGGGAGTAGGGGCAATATAACCCAATCCGCATTCATCCTTCCATATTTTAAAGGAGGAATCCGAACAGGCATTCTTCTTCCTCTTCCATCACTGAGGCCAGTTCTGAAGTCATAGCCCATATTTTTGATAATATCTTTAGATTGCTGGCTGTAACGACGCAACTGTAATCTTCCAGAATCATCATTTTTATCATCATCTTCAAGGTTGATAGGGTTTTTTGGTCCTTTGTAGAAGAATATTGGAGTGTCTCCCGTTTTCTGCTAGGTACTAGAAAGCATGAACCTTGTACTGATTCTAAGGATACTTCTGTATGAAAAGTCTGTACAACTCCTATGGTTATTGTTTTCAAGTCATCTAACAAATGCAAATAATTATGAACATGATTACACACATCAATATACTGCAAAGACGGAGACATTTCATTAATTTCAAAAGTAGTAGTATTTACATCAGAAGGAGGTTGAACCTTAGAAATCTTAGCCAAATCAATGACTAAAGGGGGAGAAGAAGAACTAGAAGGAGTTTTGTTTCGATTAAGATCGATCACAAATGGCTCAGAAGAGGTGAGCTCCTTGAAATTTGAGATGGAAAAGTTCGCCCCCAACAGGGATTACTAGAGTGTCCTGTTTTGTAGATGAAGATGCCGAAATGTAGTACGCCCTGACAGGAATGATCAGTGTGTCTTGGATAGATATAGAGGTAACGGAGAGATACGTCCGTTCACTGAATAATGAAGGGGCCTTCTCCAGAGGGTTTAGGAGACTGTTGCTGAGTAGTTCACCTTTAACAGGAATTATCAAGGTCTCACTTTGCGGATCTTCTTTTTCCATGGCTTGTACTAATTTTGTATACTCTTCTTTGTACCACCGGGAATCACTGAAATAAGCTTCAACCCCACGGAAAGGATTTATATCAGCAACTTCCTTTTGTACTCTTCCATTGCTGTCAATGTATTTAAAGCACTGATGAAGAGTAGAAGGCACTATATTATTTTCATGAAGGAAGGGTCTTCCCAGGAGAAGATTATAAGATCCCACATCTCAATCACATAGAAAGTGACTTTGATCTGAAATCGCCTATTTGGAGTTTCAGATGAATCTTTCCCAACGGCTCGCTTCGACTTTGATTGAATCCCAATAGAGTAGTAACCGCCTTGGAGAGTTTGTGAAGAGGAATTTTTAATTCATCTAGCAGACTCCTTGGCATTATGCTTAAAGCAGACCCTGGATCAATAAGAATACGATCTACCTTCATCGTATCGATATAACCGGTGTAGTAGAGAGGCCGATCATGTCGATTATCCTCCAATAACATGTCATCTTGTGTAAAGGTGATATTCGGGATGATCTCCAATACACTATTGCAATGTAAGCAAGTAGCAGGTTCTTCATCTGGCTTCTTTAATTGTGCAAGACAAGTCCGCCTGAAGAAGTGCCTCACTTAATGTCTCCCGAGTCTCTTTAGAAAGACGTAGAAGTTCGAAGAGGGACATTCTAGCTGGAGTATTAGCGAGTTGAGCTAAAATGTCAAAGTTATAAGGCTTCTGAAGTCCAAGGGGAGGGGACTTTCTGATTGGTTTGTCGAAGCGAACTTGTTGTTTGCCTTTCTCAAGTGCTGTGGGCTTGGAAGGATAGGTACAACCGGTGAAGTTGAAGAACAGGTGCAGTGGATGATTCTTCCTCAAGAGGAACATCAGGAGCATCTTTGTCAGCAGGAGGATATCAGGAGTATCCTCAGGACTTTGGAATAATCCTTTAGATAAGGTTTCCCTGTTCTAGTAGCACCAGCAAGTGCTTCTTCTTTATCTTTTGGTTCTGTGTCGGAGTAGATCCGAAGAAGTCATATGACATGACTTAGTTTTTCCAACCTTCTTAGATTTTCGAGAAGTAATCTTTTGGAGAGAAGGAGATTCAAAATCTGCCACTAGATCAGGATGAATCCATATTATTTCTCATGTTTCCATAGTGATCGGTACTAATCCTTCCGACTGTGGAGGAGGAATATTCACTATTTCAAGAGTTGCCTTGGGAATAGGAACAATCCCGCTTTCAAGGAGTTGAGGAAGAAATCTCCGAATTGCATAGAGACGACGTTGGAGGTGACGGTCTTCTCTTTCGGAGTAAGAGTGATAGCTCCAGATTTAATCATTTCCTGGATCTTTCCTTTCAGTACATAACATGTACGAACTGTGTGACCCAACATTCTATGGTACGGACAGTATTTAGGATGATCTGTCTTACCAGCTTCATCAGATTTCTTGATTTTAGGTAATTGTATTTTATTACCTTTCAGCAGACATTCAAAGATACCAAGGACATCATCGTCATCAAAAGAGTATTCTTCTTTGGGACGAGGTGCTCTTGGTTGTTGGTCGTAGAGGCAGGAGGAGTTTGAACAGTCGATGCATCTTTACTCTGAAGATTAACTTCAAGGGTTTCTTTTCCCTTGCGAATTGGATTTAGCACTATTGTTGTTAGTACTTTGACCTATTTCTTTGGGATTCATCTGTACTCCTAAACCTTTGAAGGTTTCAGCACTAATTTCTGCGGCTTTGGCACTAACTATGAAGGAAGGCCAATCTTAAAATTGAGTAGATCCTGTCCACATGCTGATGATTGGTAACAGATTTGTTTGCATGTGTCGATGGTAACAGCATCAGGAGTTCCAAGAGGCATCTTCAGAGCTTCTCTTCGAAATCGTTCAATAAAATCTCAGTAGTTTCATTATTTTTCTGCTTGATTCTTATAAGAGCAGACATAGTCATGTCATTGAGCCCTTCATAGAACCGTTCAAGAAACATTTGTTTGAAACCGGCAAATGAGGTAATACACCCATCCGGGAGACTTCTATACCATTCATAAGCCGTCCTTTGAGACATCCGACAAACACCCGAGTAAGGAGGGCATCACTTGGTTGTAGCTGGTCAGTCATTACTTCAAAGTGATTAATAAATTGACTCGGAGAAGTGGTTCCATCATAGAATGAGATAGTAGGAGGCTTGTATTTAGGAGGATATGATACTTGCTTCCATTCTATTGGATAAGGTTGCTTGATGCCTAACCTTTGTAAACCATCCTTCTGTTTGAATGCCTCAAATTGAGTTCGGAGATTCCTCAATTCTTCAGTAACAACTCCAGAAGATTGTGGAGTTGTAGCTTGTAGAGATAGTTGAGAGGAGGAACAGCATTATAAGCACTACCCCCAGCTCCGGAGTGACTAGGACTGGTTGAGCTTGCCCAGGAGTATTGATTGTACTGCTGGAGGAACATATACTGGACTTACATCCGTGTTAATTGGTATGGCTTCAAGTACAGTCTGTCAATTTTGCAGCTGGGTTACCATGAGTTCATACATCGACTTCATAGTATCAGCCATAGACTTCATTTGCTGTTCCAAAGAAGCAATTCTTTGTTCTTGAGGAGTCATGGAAGAAGAAGGTTCATCAGTATTCCCATCGACCATATAAGTCATGACTGTACGAGGGATTATTGATGAACTAGTGGATGTTGTTGTTCTGAATCATTACTTTGTGTATCAAAGTCATCTTAGGAGAATTATCCCCAGTAGGCAGAGGTGGAAGTTAGATTCTCCAAGAAATTTAGAATCATCTTCAGAAATCAAAGTCCTTTGATTAGAAGCCATGACTCTTGATCTGGTGCCTCTATATACTCCATCTGGACTATCAGTTCTACCCCCAGTATCCCGAGAGTCATGTTAACAGAAGCAACAGAGGTTCGTCTTCATCGGACATAGGTTCACACTGAATCCTTGAAGACAGATTGTCGTTTAGTTTGACATCTGCATTGCATCATGACTCTTGGCTGGAAGTCACATTCATGATCAGCATGGTCATGATCCATTGATTGACATCTGCATTGAATTATGACTTTTGGCTGAAGTCACATTCAGCATGGTCATGATCCATTGACACAGAATTATTCCTTCTCTTCTGTTGAAGATGTCTCGTAAATCTGTCTGTGAATATGAGGTAATCAGAGAACATTCTTTTGTGATTTTTAGGAATATATTTCCGGTTCTTGGGTCCTTGATGGCTCTTGATTATAGAGAGTGATTAATCTGAGCCCATAATTTCTAGCATACTCTGCATCTGGATCTCTTGCTTTTGTTCCCGTTTGGTATGGTTTTGACACCAGAAATGCTTCCCAAACGGGTTTGATTAAGTTTTGTTCTTAGATCAGTTGGAGGTAAAACATTGGTTTTTGATACTTGGAGTTTTTCTTCCATTGATCTGGATATTTGCAGAGAAGGAAAGTGAACCACCCCTTGATTAGGAGTTGGTAACAGACCTTCTTTTATAGACAAATTCTGTGCCCTATTCGAAGAAGTCGTAGAAGAAGACATTAAGAAATTTTCTTCTTAGACTTATTCAAGTTTTGAGACATAGAATGTCCAGAAGGAAGAGTAGTCAAAAGACCATCTCCTTTTCTTTGACTACAAAACTGTCAGTCAAAGCTGTTCCTGAAGTAAACACTATAGGAGCAGAAGAAACAACTAAAGAGTTGTTTCTTTTCGAAGGGACTTTGTGTACCATTTGTGAAGGAGCTTTAGCAAGACCACCCCCAGTTCTAGTAGAAGTTGGCAAGGAAGAAGAGATAGCTAAAGAGCTATTCTTCTTAGATGATGTATACGAATACATGCTGAAACAGGCTTGGTTAAAGACCAGTGCTGTTAGCGTGACTTTTGAATTTAGAAATACACGTTGGACAGATTTGGCTAAGGAGCCAGTGCTGTCAGCGTGACTTTTGAATTTGAGATTGCACGCTGGAACAGCTTGGCCAAGGAGCCAGTGCTGTCAGCGTGACTTTGACTTTGAAATTGCACGCTGGAACAAGCTTGGCTAAGGAGCCAGTGCTGTCAGCGTGACTTTTGACTTTTGTCGTCTTCGAGCACACAAGAGCGTGTGTGCTTGCAGTAGAGTTCTTGCCAGTGTTAGGAGTAGACACTGTGGCCGAAACTTTACCATTGGTTTGCCAACAGATTCTTAGGGACGTAGATAGATCGTCCCTTCGACTTGACAGTGGTGATGGAGGCTGAAGTGTGCTTGCCACTCTTAGCCCGCTGCATTTCTTCGTAGGCGAGTTGATCGAATTGGATCGATATCAACTTCTTCGTCGAGCCGACTGACGAAGTGTCGCATTGAGTTGTTGCCATCTCAGAAGAGGAGATGGTTTTCTCCAGCAGAGTCGTCAATTTGTTTTCCATAAATAAATTCACTTTATTTATTGTGTATCTGGAAAAATACAACTGTAGGAATCCGATCTAGAAGACGATCGCTTTATTCCTTGGACGATGCGAAGAAGAAAACCTCTCAAGAATTCGACAGCAATTTAGATAGCTATGTATCTGTACAATGAATGAGAAAAGAACTCTATTTATAGAGTCAAAAATAACTGAAAAGATAACTGTCTTCACAACCTGTGCATAGTTGAAAATTATGCAGGATTTAACATACGCAAGGTTATGAGCAGTTACTGGACGTGGCCTGTAACTGTTGGACATATGGCAATCATGCATGAGTCGTGTGCAAATTACAGGACACGCATGTGAGAGATTGGTGGCATGGCTGCCACGTACTCTAATTTGATGAAATCTACGCAGGCTTATTGAGGACGAAATCCACGCAGCCTTGTTGAGGATAAAATCCACGCAGACTTTGGATAGAAGGCTTCAGAATACACGCTGACTGGAAGCAGAAAGCTCAGAATTTACGCAAGCTTGAGGAAGGAACATGGAAGTTCAAAATACATGCAGACTTGAGTCAGAACTGCCAGCTGTCTTGATTCGATGTGCCTCGACTGACACAAAATCTCTGACATTGATTGCCTTACCAGTCGTATTAAATGACAATAAGCTCTTTTGGTACGCCAACTTGATGAAGGTTGAGTCTTGTTGAAGAAGATTTCGAAAGTCACGCAATAGTCGGCCGTGATCTCTCGAGTTCCGTGCATACGTGGCATACGAGGAGACATTCTTTGACTGTCGTACTGTCAGTCATAATTATGACACTCTGACAAATGATGAGCAGTCTCTGCGTATATTTGAGGAAATAGTCTGGTAGAACCCAGCGTAACTTTTAAACATTGTCTTGATCAACTCAGCGTGACTTTTAGACCTTGTCCTGATCAACTCAGCGTGACTTTCATTTTTAGGCCTACAATAACAGGCCATGATTCATCAACCGGAGACAAATCCAGTTCAAACATAGCCTAAATAGTCGCTAGATAAGCCTCATCAGCTGGAGCTAAACCCTCCATAATCAGTGTTATCATGGGATGCTTGGGGGATGCAAAAGTGAGGTGATGTTTATCCCTCATATATACATATATATATATATATATATATATATATATATATATATATATATATATATATATATATATATATATATATAAAAATATATGTATATATATATATATCATCATCATCATCAACCGGAGACAAATCCAGTTCAAACATAGCCTAAATAGTCGTTAGATAAGCCTCATCAGCTGGAGCTAAACCCTTCCGAATCAGTGTTATCATGGGATGCTTGTGGGATGCAAAAGTGAGGTGATATATATATATATATATATATATATATATATATATATATATATATATATATATATATATATATTTTATATATATATATATATATATATATATATATATATATATATATATATATATATATATATATATATTTATATATATATATATATATATAAATATATATGGGAGCGGATCAAAAGCCCCCCTAGAAAACCCCCGAAAACCCCCCTCACTTTCAGCCGTCCATTTAATGTTAATATTAATGTTAATATTAATATTAATGTTAATATTAATATTAATATATATATATATATATATATATATATATATATATATATATATATATATATATATATATATAATATGGGAGCGGATCAAAAGCCCCCTAGAAAACCCCCGAAAACCCCCCTCACTTTCAGCCGTCCATTTAATGTTAATATTAATGTTAATATTAATATTAATGTTAATATTAATATTTATATATATATATATATATATATATATATATATATATATATATATATATATATATATATTTATTTATTTATTTATTCATTTATTTATTATTTATATTATTTATTTATTTTTTATTTATTTTTTTGTGTCTATTTCTTGTCGGCGCCAACTTGGGACCGGGACCGCTCTGCGGCCACCCAGCCATCCCGTGCCCAGGGGAGGGCTCGAACTTTGGACCTCCCCCAAGTGAAACCCCATCCCTAACCACTTGGGCTAGCAACATATAAAAGTGGATTTTACTAATAATATGCTAATTGTTAGGATATGCATCTAACACTAGAAAGTGTTGAATTCTTACTAGGGTGATCTAGTTGTCCAATTGTTTAGATCGACTGACTATTCCTATCTTCATAACTTAGCATTTCTGCGTTCCAATTCCAGTTTTCTTTTTCCTTTCGAAAATTCACAATTTTATAAATAGCTTATTAATCTAAGCTTATTTTTATTCATAAACCACGTTTGATCATTGAAAAAAAAAAGACCAGGTAAACTAAGACTTAGAAAACAAAGCAATCAAAATCTAGGACCCATCATTCATACTCAGTCTTGCCCGGGAAGTTGAGTACATCAAGAGACTCCCCCTCATCTAGGGGTGCACACTGTTTAAGTTCTTGTTGTGTTGTACCAAAAATTCATAACTCTATAGTTGTGGGGTTAAAGCTTAAGTATACATATTATTCCAATATGCCTATGTATGTTGATGGACAAATTGTTGGATTTTGCAATTCTGTACAGTTTACAATATTTGTCGAAAATACTTGTAGGAGGATTAATGGAATCTAGGTTGCTCCAATATCACCATAACTTTCCTTCTATTGAACTAAATATATGTATTATTCCAACATGCACTTGATCTATCATCTGCTTTAACTATACCAAAAAAATTTGAAACTGTATTTAATCCAAAACACAGCTTCAAATTGAATTGTACTACATAATCTCAGTATCGTTTATAGTAATTAATAGTTTAATTTGATCTTAACCACAAATCACATACGTGGCATCTTAAAAATATTATAGTTTCTTCTATGAATTAATTGATACAAAACTCTCATGTCTTTACTCATCGTAATGACACAAGTACATCATTCTTAACCTAACAAAAATGTTAGAAAATCATATTAGCAGTACTGAAGTTAGGTTATTCTACATTATACAATTATACAAACATTGTCTCTCTTTTGCACTATACTTCGATAATTTTAGTCCATGCAATCTATAGGTTTATTCTATGTTAATATAAACTTTGCTGATGCTATTTTCATGTTGTACAGGTTATACTGTTCCATCGAACTATTGTACTTTGCATCAATATCAACAATTGTTAGATTTTTTACTTAGATGTTCCTATGATAAAAGAAGTGCATGGCTCATTAATTGATCAATGTTCAATTTATTTAAAAAAGCAATATTCTCATCTTTAATGAAGTGAGTTTATTCGTGTATTGGTATCTTAGTTGGAAGAGTCTCATTTTTATTCATATTGGTTATAATTTGACCTAATTTCTTCTGCAAACAAACTAAATAAACAAAGACATGAACACAACAAAATTAAGCAATCAAAAACAAGACCTCCCCCCTTCGCCCCATAAGCCAAATAGCTCTTCCAACAACTTGTCATCGAGGCACTCAAATCCTATCACCTTCCTCTCCGGAGTCGTCAATATCGGCAAAGAAGAGCCTGGAACACCGCATGTCGACGTCGTACGATCTCCTTGGGGGAGTTGAGCACAGCGAGCCACCTTCCCCCCCCTCCTCGCGTATGCGGACAGGGCGGACATCGGTCGTGGCATACGTCCCGAGCGACACCCGCACCCCTCCGTCGTTCGAGTCGCGTATCTCCGCCGCAAATTCCCCAAGGCCGACACTGCACCCCGTGGTACCGGACTCGGCATTGGCAGTCACACAGCTCGGCCTCAGCTCTAGTAGTGCAATTGCTGTCCATTTGGCTCTTGGTTGGCAACTAGAGTAGAATGTTACGTTGGGGGAGAGGTTTAGATTATATTTTTTGAGAATGAGCTACTATTTTAAACATGACAGATGGTTGAGTTCATTGCATGGGACTTTGACGGGTCAGAATCAAATCGATGGCTAGCTAATTAAGGGTGCACACATATGATTTTGACATTTGTGTAATGGTCTCTACTTATTTTTAAGAGGAACCATGTGAGTTCAATATTTGTTTGTTAATCCTTGTGTGCAATAGAGACTTAATTAACTAGTGCTTAATTTGTTTGGGAATGAGGACGCCATGGACCGCTTGGTCCGCTTCCCCTAAATAAGCTTCGGTGCTACAATTCGTTGTCCAACCGAATAATCTTACGTACTTTTGTGTCACCTACATTGAACTGTGCCATTAACATTCTCGAATATGCGCACAAGCTGACGATTGATGATCCTCTTGGTGTCGAGCCAATCCATTCATCGATCCAACTTATTAACATGAGTAGTCAAGCACTCCAATTTCTTTAATCTTAATTAGATAAGGGCTAATCTAACTCGGGACTAAAATGCATATCATGAGAAAGAGTGTGGTCCAAACATTAGGGAGAATGAATATTGGGATGGATGATTAACAAGTGATCAGCAAGTGGTTTAGGATAAACCAGAGTTGTTTAGGTGTGAAAGGTACAAAAAAGTAGAATAAAAACTAAACGACCTATGGAAACATTTGTCTTCGTCAACTTTATCATCCTTCTCATTTCCTCGGGAGTTGGTTCCTAACTCTGCCTCTAGATCCAAGTGTTGGGAAAGAAACGCGGAAACCTTTCCCCAAACCGGAGAGTACCTGCGAGAGGACCGAGCAATACAACGCACGAACCCAAAAATAGCCACACAAAAACAATCACGCAGACACAGAGAATTTTTGACGTGGAAACCCTTGCGGGAAAAAAAAAAACCACTGGACGATCGGAGTCCAACCCTGAGTAGCCTCCACTAATGGAATAGAAGAATTACACTCTCTACAAACTCCTCCCGATCCAAATCGGATCCCCACAACACTCAGAGAGAAGAACAATGATTACAAGGCTACGAAGAGCGAGAACGACGAGTAGAGATTACCCGAACACGATCTCCTTCGAACAGCGACCTTCAATCCTCCGTCTTCTTCTCCGAAGTTGTAATGGCACTCTTGCCTCCTTCCTCTCTCAAACTTGTGTTGTCCAATGCGATCATACGATAATGAACTAGGGTTGAGAAAACTCAATATATCTCCCTAATCCTCAAACCAACCTGGACCATTGGATTAGATCCAATGATGAAAACTCATCCTAAAAATCGCTTCAGCCCCCGACGACATAGAGTTCGGCCAGAACTCTGTGTGGGGCAACCAGCACATACTAGCCAAACCATGGAACGGCCAGACCGAGTTCGGCCCGAACTCGCCATGGGACCGAGTTCGGCCCGAACTCGGATCCCCTGCTTCCAGCAACTCCAGCAGCAATAGCAGCAACTCCGTCGCCTACTTCCCGAGCTTCTCCGACATCGGACGGCGCTCGTCGCACTCCGGGGTCTTCTCCACATAGGTTGGGAACCCCTCCCACTCCAACAAATCTCCTCCTTCACAACTATGGGGAGGACGTCGTCATCCCGACGATCTGCCTGCAGTACTCAAACTTTCCCTTTGGTAGAATCTTCGTGAACATATCAGCTCCGTTGTCGTCTGTATGCACCTTCTCAAGCTCCGCGTCCTTCTTCTCAACCACATCCCGTATCCAATGATACCGGGTCTCGATGTGCTTGGACCGGCTATGAAACGTCTGATTCTTCACAAGGTGGATCGCACTCTGACTGTCGCAAAGCAAAGTATACTGCTCTTGCTTCAGTCCCATTTCCTGCAGCAGCTTCTTCATCCACAACAGCTCCTTGCAAGCCTCCGTCGCCGCAATGTACTCTGCCTCTGTCGTCGACAAGGCAACACACTTCTGCAACTGCGACTGCCACGATACTGCTCCTCCCGCAAACATCATCACGTAGCCCGAAGTCGATCGCCTCGTGTCTACATCTCCAGCCATATCAGCATCGATATACCCAACCAGCTTCGGCTCGTCACCACCAAAGGAAAGTCTCCAACCAGCAGTGCCCTGAAGATATCGTAGAATCCACTTGACCGCACTCCAATGTGCCCTTCCAGGATTTGAAAGATACCTGCTAACCGTACCAACTGCATGAGCAATATCTGGCCTCGTACACACCATAGCATACATCAGGCTTCCCACAGCTGAAGCATATGGAACCCGCTCCATATCTTCCTTTTCGTCCTCGATAGATGGACACTGTTCCTCAGTGAGCTTAAAGTGAGCCGCGAGGGGGGAACTCACTTTCTTCGACCCGTCCATCCCGAAACGCTGAAGTACCCGGTGAATGTACTTCTTTTGGGACAAGTGTAACAGCTTGGACTCTCTCTCTCGGCTGATCTCCATCCCAAGAATAGTCTTCACTGCGCCCAAATCCTTCATAGAGAAGGCCGCGCCCAGTTGGCGCTTCAACTCCGCTATCCTAGTGGCATTCCGACCCACTAATAGCATATCATCAACGTAGAGCAATAAGATGATAAAATCATCATCGACAAAATACCTCACAAATGCACAATGATCCGACGTCGTCCGTGCATAACCATGCTCCTCCATAAACGACTCGAACTTCCTGTACCATTGCCTCGGAGCCTGCTTCAGACCATACAAGCTCTTCCTCAACCGGCAGACCAAATGTGACTTGCCCTTCTCACAGAATCCCTCCGGCTGCTCCATGTACAACTCCTCCTCAAGATCACCGTAGAGGAATGCCGTCTTCACGTCCATCTGCTCGACCTCCAAGTTGAAACTGGCTGCTAATGCTAGCACCACCCGGATAGACGAATGCTTGACGACAGACGAAAAGATCTCATCATAATCCACGCCTTTCCGCTGACCGTAGCCTTTGACTACTAGCCTCACTTTAAATCGAGGGCGAGTAGCATCTTCCGTCTGCTTCACTCTGAACACCCATCGATTCTTCAAAGCCTTCTTGCCCTTTGGCAACCGTACCAGATCATAAGTGGAATTGGTGTACAAGGAACTCATCTCCTCCTGTATTGCCACCATCCACTCCTGCCTGTGTTCGTCTTCCATAGCCTCTGTGAAACTTTCGGGCTCCCCCCCGTCAGTCAATAGCACATACTCATCCGGTGAGTATCTCGTAGATGGTCGACGATCCCTGTCACTCCTTCTCAATGGAGCCACTGGTGCTGGCTGTATACCGACAGCCTCCGCCCCTTCAGAAACTACATCTCCGGCATGCTCATCCTCCTGAGGGACACCCTGACCACCATCAGCAGGCTGATGATCAAGGTTGGAAGCAACTCCATGTACCGGCTCCCCAATAACTGGATCCTCTGCGATGTCCTCTGGAAACTGCTCGAAGCGAAATGACTCTAACTCAGGCAATTCCTCAGCCTCAGAAGACGTCTCGGAATCTTGAGTGTTGGTCATGGTCTGATCCTCGACGAACACTACGTCCCTACTTCTGTAGAGCTTTCCTTCCACTGGGTCGTAGAGTCTATAGCCAAACTCATCCCGACCATAGCCGACAAAGACGTATCGCCTCGTCTTCGGCTCAAGTTTGGTCCTCTCGTCCTTCGGTACATGCACGAAGGCTTTACAACCAAACGCCCACAGGTGACTGTGTGACGGCTCTTTGTCGTACCATACTTTATCAGGCACATCACCCTGCAAAGGAGCACTAGGAGACAAATTAATAATATAAGCAGCTGTGAGAAGAGCCTCACCCCAATAACTGCCCGGCAAGTTTGCTTCTGACAGCAAACACCGCACCCTCTCCATCAGTGTCCTGTTCATGCGCTCCGCTATACCATTGAGCTGAGGTGTCTTTGGCGGAGTCTTCTGGTGTCGTATCCCTTGCTCTCTGCAATACGCATCAAAGGGACCGATGTATTTGCCGCCATTGTCGGACCGAACACACAACAACTTCTTGCCCATCTCCCTTTCAACAGAGGCCTGAAACTCCTTGAAAGTAGGCAGCACCTGATCCTTGGTCTTTAAGGCATAGACCCAAACCTTCCTGGAACAGTCATCAATAAAAGTCACAAAGTAAGAAGCACCACCAAGAGATTTTACCTTCATAGGACTGCAGACATCCGAGTGAATCAACTCGAGCAACGCCGGCTTCCTCGAACTTGGGTGACTTTGGAAAGACACCCTATTTTGCTTCCCAGCTAAACAGTGCGTGCACTTCTCCAACTTTGTAGACCTGAGCCCCGGAATCACTTTCCTGTTCACCAAGTAGCTCATCCCCTTCTCGCTGATATGGCCGAGCCGCCTGTGCCACAACTCGGTAGATGCATCACTGACTGCGTTCACCTCCTGTGCCCCCTCTGCACTCCCCTCCATATAGTAGAGACCGAACTTCTTGCTTCCTCTGGTAATCACCATCGAACCTCTGGAAAGCTTCCACTGACTGTTGCCGAAGAGACTGAAGAATCCCTCGTCATCCAACCTTCCAACCGACACCAGGTTGAAACGGATATCAGGGACATGACGAACATCCTTGAGAACAAGAACCGCACCCGTCTTTATTCTCAAATGCACATCTCCAACGGCAACCGCCTTCGACACATCTCCGTTGCCCATCTTCAATACTCCACAGTCGCCTGTAGTGTAAGTGGCAAACAGTACCCTATTGTGAGATACATGTGCTGAAGCCCCTGAGTCCACCAGCCAAGAATTGTCATCGCAGGCGAGGTTAGTAATGACCTCATCACCTACGACGATCACATCGCCTCCATGCACCGAGGCCGCCGCTGTAGTGTTCTCTTCTTGCTTCCCCTTGTCGCCCTTCTTCTCTCTCTTCCAAGCGAAACAATTCCGCTTGATATGGCCCTTCTTACCGCAATGGTAACACTCCGAGTCCTCGTAACGACCCTTGGACTTCCCCCTGCTCTTGTCTCTGCCACCACCTGGACCCCTGCTTTTGCCCCTTCCGCGGCTCTCTGAAACCAATGCCTCCGAGTGGTGGGATTTAGATGAAGTGCCCTGAGAACGTCTCCGCATCTCTTCATTCAATACCCCGCTCTTGGCAAACTCCAGACTGACCACGCCCTCTGGAGCAGAAGCGATCATAGATACTCGTACGGTCTCCCACGAGTCTGGCAATGTACACAGCAGCCACAGTCCCTGAACTTCGTCGTCGAACTTGACTCCCATAGAGGATAGCTGGTCAACTACGCCCTGGAAATCACTCAAGTGATCCGTAATAGACGCCCCATCCTTGTACCGCAGACCCATCATCGTTCGGATCAGGAACAACTTGTTTACCCCGGTCTTCTTCGCATACAAGGATTCCAGCTTATCCCACAACGTCTTCGCGTGCTCAATATTGGCAACGTGGTTGTACACGTTCTCATCAACAAACTGCCGTATGCACCCACACACCTGTATGTGCTCGAACTTCCAGTCCTCCTCGGATTTATCACTGGGCTTCTCGGTTGCAAACACAGGTAGATGCAGCTTCTTGACAAATAGCAAATCCTTCATCTTGCTTCGCCAATAATGATAGTTTGTGCCATTAAGGTTCACCATGCGCACCGGCTTCGCGTCCATCTCTCCTCTCTTGTTCCTCTGTCAACTCCTGACACCCTTTGAACCCAAAGCTCTGATACCACTCTGTTGGGAAAGAAATGCGGAAACCTTTCCCCAAACCGGAGAGTACCTGCGAGAGGACCGAGCAATACAACGCACGAACCCAAAAATAGCCATACAAAAACAATCACGCAGACACAGATAATTTTTGACGTGGAAACCCTTGCGGGAAAAAAACCACGGGACGATCGGAGTCCAACCCTGAGAAGCCTCCACTAATAGAATAGAAGAATTACACCCTCTACAAACTCCTCCCGATCCAAATCGGATCCCCACAACACTCAGAGATAAGAACAATGATTACAAGGTTACGAAGAGCGAGAACGACGAGTAGAGATTACCCGAACACGATCTCCTTCGAACAGCGACCTTCAATCCTCCGTCTTCTTCTCCGAAGTTGTAATGGCACTCTTGCCTCCTTCCTCTCTCAAACTTGTGTTGTCCAATGCGATCATACGATAATAAATTAGGGTTGAGAAAACTCAATATATCTCCCTAATCCCGCAACCAACCTGGACCGTTGGATTAGATCCAATGATGAAAACTCATCCTGAAAATCGCTTCAGCCCCCGACGACACAGAGTTCGGCCAGAACTCTGTGTGGGGCAACCAGCACCTACTGGCCAAACCCTAGAATGGCCAGACCGAGTTCGGCCCGAACTCGCCATGGGACCGAGTTCGGCCCGAACTCGGATCCCCTGCTTCCAGCAGCTCCAGCAGCAACAGCAGCAACTCCGTCGCCTACTTCCCGAGCTTCTCCGACATCGGACGGCGCTCGTCGCACTCCGGGGTCTTCTCCACATAGGTTGGGAACCCCTCCCACTCCAACACCAAGGACTGGGAGAGGACGAGTTCCATCGTCTACTCCATCCCACCCTAGGCCTCGTATGTTGACTGTAGTTTGGCCGCTCACCACTTTCAGTTGAGTGTAGTTTCGTTCGCTCACCAGTGCTTTCTCCAGTGTACTGACGCCAACCTCCGTAGGTTCTGGATATTTTGTTGGACTGTTGGGGCGGTAGAAAACCGTCATTCTTTGGAAGCTGGATCAGAAGGTACATTATTGTGTTTTAGTATAAAGGGGTGTAATGTTTGGAACGAAATTTTAATTTTCTTTCAGCTTCAAAAGTTGTCAGCGAAGTTGACATTCTCAGTTGGTCAGTGAGAAATCCTCTTTGTAATTCGCTACAAGTTTTAATTATAAAAGGAAGAGGATTTGTTCTCGTTCTATTGTTGTTATTTGATTTTCTGCATTAAAGTTCCACGATTTTATTATCTATTTAATCTATTCTGTTAATTCCAATTCCATACTTTGTACAAGCACAACTTCAGCTTGTGCAACATCACGTCTAGTGGCAACTTTATGATCCTCCGATCGGGGCTTGACGGTCTATGTAGTCATTATGTCTTTCTTTAACAAGTATTGCAACAATTCTTTCAATTGTATTCGCAGTCTATAATTAAATTAATATCATTCTCTGATTAAGAGCATCCACATCTCTTGTAATTATCATTCTAGTGATTACGAAGTCTATCCTTAGAAGCAAAGCATATCCATTCTTTATGGGTTCATTATTAATGTCGGAAGAATAAGAAAGTGAAGACTTCTTGAACCAACTTAAGTGAAACATCTTTCTGTCCCAGCAAGTGAGCTTCTAGCATTAGCTTTTCTCCTATTTGAGCCAGCTACTCGACATCTATAGCAGTATAACGTCACCTGTAGGAGAGGGGCATTACACATGTTGTCAGTGACCATGCATGCATGGGAAACTTATTTATAAAATAGAACATATGTGATAATATAAACTTGAAATAAACTATGCAACATATTCTAATTTTTGTATTCCATATTCCTCAAGCTGCAGCTCATAATTTTCATACTCTCATTCCAGGATTACCTCAACTGGCGATTCAATGCTCCCAAAATGTTTTCCACAATTTTATTATAATTGTTTGGAGATTAACTTTATGTTAATCACACTTCCTCAGCAACAAGTGACATTAACTAAATTATTTATAATAGTATTATAACGTTCCACATCTCTATATAGCAAGCTAACAACAACACAGTTGTTATTTTTATAAGGGTTCTCTTGTTAAGGCATCATTGATCGTAGGACATAGCGAAAGAAATGAAGTAGATTCCTTTAGTTAAGGTGTAGAGATGAAGGAGATCGAAAAGAATCAAAGCCAGTTACTGAGAGAAAGAAATTCCAACACATTAACTGCAATTGTACCAACAGTGGTTCAATACCCTTCTTTATTTCTTCCTCTCTTTCCCTCAAAATATAATATGAAGCAACATCGATGAATATAAACAATGAAAATCATCCATCGAAAACAACAAACAAAATGCATTCGACAAACCAATATCGAAAAGCATTGAACGTAAAATAAACAGTGAAAAGGTTTTGAAGAAGAGATTCCTAGAGTTTATTCTCCAAGACACGATTCACTACAATTTGGACTAAAATCAAAAGAAGTCAATCCATAGATGGGAAGGGTCTCAATTCAATTTGTCCCAATTAATCGATACCCCAAGGATTTTCCCTCAATAATTTGATTCTAACTGGTTATTCAAACTACAAGTCCACACCGAGCACCCTGCTAGGAGAGCGACACTACATGCGAGGTTGCCATGTCGGGGTATGCCTCTGCCAATTTTTGCTTCTTATAAAATATTAACAACATGGCTTAGCTCCGCGAGGCTAGGCCTCAACGCCAAATATGGCAGCAGGTCTAGGCCTCAACAATAATTTTGCTTCGGGCAAACTACTATGAGCAGAAATAGGTTTTGAGAGTCTAGACCTCAGTGTCATGTTTGCTTCGAGCAAACTTCTATGTACCAGTGGAGCTAGGCTTACAGTACTAAGTTTGTTTCGAGAAATTGCTAGTAGCGGAGCTAGGCTCCTTGAGACTAGACCTCAATACTAAGAGATAAATATATCTATAACATTTGATGGCAAAATCATATAATAGTTAGTTACAACTTACTGCGACAACGTTTAAGTTTTTGGAATAAAATGGTTAAAATAATTTGTAATTAAATAGAGTTATTTGTATATACCCCACCCCCCCCCCCCCCCCCCCCCTCCATCGTAATTGCTAATTCTATTACACCACCCCCCCCTCATTTTTCGAAAAATCACTACTAACTCCTACCCCCCCCCCCCATCGTAATTGCTAATTCTATTACACCCCCCCCCCCTCATTTTTCGAAAAATCACTACTAACTCCTACCTACCCCCGCCCCCCAACAACCGCGCCCGCGCAACAATTCTTAAAACATAGGCATTTTCTTTTGGGGGTGGGGGTGCGGGGGGGGGGGGGGGGGGGGTGGGTGGGGGGACAATTATAAATAACAAGTTATGAAGGATTGGGGGTAGTAGTAATTTTCTTTAAAAATTGGGGGTAGTAGAATTAGCAATTAGGATTTGAGGGTTAAATACAAATAACTCTTGTAAATATATGTATATAGTTAGTTAGACATTGTTCACTTGAATTGGGATAATTTTTCTATTAGTACATGATTTTTTTAATAAGAGAGTATCCAAGTTCCTGAATCTAATGGATAAATAGTTGAATATATCAAAAATAATTCATTTATAATTAGGATTGATATCTGGTTGGGTTGGATCAGTCCCATGTATAGTGCTAGTCATAGTCCTCTAGTTCTTGCAGTCCATATTCGAGCTCGATATAAGTTACATATATAAGTTACAGGTTGGATCCTAGTTCTCTACATACAGTTTGTTATATTTGTTCACCATGAAATTTTGCCCGCGTATACTTCATATATTCTATCTATATATAAAATCGGATACCAATCTTGATTTGAAAATGAGGTAAGATTTATGTGGAAACGGATTCTATCAATTTATAGACTAGATTTTTATTTTTTTTTTGGGGGGGGGAGGGGGGGGGGCGGGGGGCCGTCCTACCTATCCATAGTCAGTGTTCGGACACAATAAAACCTACTTTGGGATGCGTCCGATGATACTACTTAAAATTATAATAGGTATCCTCCATGGAGAATTAATGCAACTGATTTCATTCTCAGCTCATTCATATATGGGACTAACTCCCAATTTACACTAGAATTTAGAAAGGTATAGTTGTTTGAAAGAAGTACCTTTTTTTTACATTTAAGATTTTTTAAGAGAATCATAGTTATTATAAGAAACTGTATTAGGAGAATTGAGCAAATTTATGTTTCAATTGCCCTTAACAAACTATTATTTTATTAAAAAAAAAGAAAAGAAAAGAACACTTAATGGAGTGTGGGGGAGATCCATCTCCCACGTTTCCAAATAAGTTGTCATCATCAAAATCAAAAGTTCACGCTCTTTTAAAATAACTGGAAGCCCTTTAAGAGTATTTACAGATATTGATTGAAGTTATTAATTATGAATGTGATTTAAGTTAATTCTCTTTATGTTTCTAAACACTACTACTCCAAACGCTATATTTTAATATATTAAATACAAGACAATGTGTCTTTAATGAACCTTTCTTCATACATCTTTGAAAATTTTCCTATATATACATCTTTATTCTATGCAATTAGAAAACAAAACAAGCACCATATCTAGTGAGAGGGATCCAACAAGAGAGAGATGGCGAAGGCTAACATGTTCTCATTCGCTGTGATGACCTTTGTTCTAGCAATTGTACTAACAGGGGAGCTTGTGGTATCAGAAGACTGCAATGCTAGCTTTCATAATGATCTAGTACTTCAGTGCCATAAATTCGTCTTAATACCAATACCAACAACCGAGCCTTCACCTCAATGTTGTGAAGCTATAGGTCGTACAAACTTTACATGCGCCTGCAGACATGTTACACCTGCACTTGAAGCAAGAATTAGCATGGAAAAAGTTGTCTACGTCACCAAAAAGTGTGACAAACCCCTCACAAGTGGAACCAAATGTGGAAGTAAGTTTGCTAACAATTAATCTAACTATCACCTATTTGGTCATAGTTATTTTTCTAATTATCATATTATTGTATATATTATTTTTCTAATTTCTATATTAATTTAACTTAGATATCTTCTAATGTACTGGTCCTAAATTTGTACTGATATTACATTAGGATAAAATAAAAACTTTGATGAGAACTTCTTAATATGATAGTTAAAGCTCAATGAATTAATATACAATGTTCTTATTCTTTGTTCATCATAATATCATATATACATCTTTCTTAACCTAACAAAACCTTAAAAATTCATATTAGCAATACACACACATACTCTCTTATATAAAAGTGGATTGAACTAGTAAAATATTAATTGTTTGGATGTGCAGCAAACACTAGAATGTGTTGACTTCTTAATAGGGTGATCTAATTGCCCAATTGTCTAGATCGAGTGACTATTCATTTCTTCATTACTTAGCATTTCTACGATCCAGTTCCAGTTTTTTTTTCTTTCGAAAAAGTCTCCTTTTTATACACAACTTATTAATCTGATCATATTTTTTATCCTAAATCGCATTTGACCATTGAAGAAAAAAGACAAGATAAACTAGGACTTAGAAAACATAGCAATCAAAATCTGTGACCCCTCAGTCATACTCAGCCTCGTCATAGAAGTTGAACACATCTAGAAAGTCCCTCTCATCTTGGGGTGCACATTTTTAAAGTTCTTGTTATGTTGTATCAAAACTCTATAGTTGTGAGGTTAAAGCTTAAATATTCATATTATTCCAATATGACTTCCTATATTGCCGGGCAAAGAGTTGGATTTTGTAATTCGGTACAGTTTTACAATATTCGCTTAAAATACTTGACGGGTGATTAATGGAATCTAGGTTGCTCAATATCACGATAAGTTTCCAACTATTGAAGTAAAACTCTAAATTATGAGGATTGGTGAGGGTAAAATATTTGTATTATTTCAACATGGATTTGATCTATAATTTGTTTTAACTAAACCCTAAATTTCTGAAACCGTATTTAATCGCAAAACACATCTCCCAATTGAGTTGTACTACATAATCTCAATATCTTTTATAATAATTATTTGTTTAATTTGATCTTAACCACAAACCACATGCATGACATCTTAAAAATATTAGAGTTTCTTCTATGAATTGATACAAAACTTTCGAGTCTTTACTCATTGTAATGACACAAGTACGTCAAACTGATACCTAACAAAAAAGTTAGAAAATTATATTAGCAATACTGAAGTCAGGTTATTCCACACTACACAATTATACAAACATTGTCTCTCTTTTGCATTATACTTAGATAATTTTTAGTCCATGCAATCTATTACTCTATGTTACTGTAAAACTTTGTTGATGCTATTTTCATGTTGTACAGGTTACCTTGTTCCATCAAACTAATGTGCTTTTGTTGAAAGCTCCAACCGGGACAATAGACGTGGACTTAAACAAATAAAATGTATAATTAATTGATTGATGTTCACTTTATATAACAGAGCATTATTGTCATCTTTAATGAAGTGATCTTTTTTACGTCTTGGTAACTTACTGGAAGAATCACCTTTTTATTTGTACAGGTTATAATTTGACCTAATTTTTTCAGCAAATAAACTAAATAAACAAAAACATGAACATAAAAAAATTAAGCAATCAAAATCTAGGACCTCCCCCCTTCGACCACACTCCAAGTTGCTCTTCCAACAACTTATCGTCGAGGCACTCGATCTCTATCACCTCCCTCTCCGCAGTCGTCACTATCGAAGTAGAAGAGTCGGGAACACTACATGACGATGTCGCTGTAGCCTCCTCGGGGAAGTTGAGCATGGCGAGCGCCCCACCTCGTCTAGAATACGGTCTGGTCGTACGCCCTGGCCGCCTCCTCGGTCGTAGCATACGTCCCGAGTGACACCCGCACCCCTTCGTGGTTCGAGTCGCGTATCTCCACCGCGAACTCCCCCCACGGCCAGCATCGCACCCCGCGATACCGGACTCGGCGTTGGTGATCACCCAACTCCTTTGCTCTAGTAGAGCACTTGATGTCCTTCTGGTTCTGGGTTGGCAACTAGAGTAGAATGTTACGTTGGAGGAGAGGTTTAGATTATATTTTGCGAGAATGAGCTACTAACACTTTTAAACGTGACAGATGGTTGAGTTCATTGCATAGGACTTTGATGGGTCAAACTCAAATCGATGGCTAGCTAATTAAGGGTGGATCCATGTGATTTTGACATTTGTGTAAAGGTCTCTACTTCTTTTTAAGAGGAATCATGTGATTTCAATAATTGTTAATCAATACTCATGTGCTACAGAGACTTAATTCACTAGTGCTTAATTTGTTTGGGAACTTTTGTGAGGAGAGAAGGAAAATTTAAGGAAAAGAAAAATGGAGGAGTGTAAAATGGAAGTAAAGTTATTTTTTTTTCTTCTTTTTTTTGGATGGACAAAAGTGGGAGAAGGAAAATTTTAAAAATAGTTTTTTATTTGTTTATGGATAGAAATATAATTACTATTTAGTCCTTATTATTCTCAAATGATAAATTATTATCACCTTTTTGGGGGGTGGTGGGGTAATTCACTCAAATTCCTCTTATCTCTCTCCATTTTCCTCTCACTTTTGAGAGAAAAATTTTTTAGTGGGACCCACCTACTTTTTTTTCCTCAAATTCCCCACCTATTTTCTCTCCTCATTCCAAACACCATCACTTTTAATTTTCCTCTCACTTTTCCCTCAACTTTTTCCTTCCTCCCATTTTCCCCCTTCCCAAATAGTACTAAGCTCGGTGCTACAATTCTTTGTCCAACCGAATAATATTATGTATTTTGTGGGAATGATACTAAAATGTAAATTAGAAACTAAACGACTGATGCGAACATTCGTCTTCATCAACTCTAGCATCCTCCTCGATTCCTCGGGAGTTGGATCCTAATTATGTCTCCAAATCCAAGGACCACGAGCGAACGAGTTATTTTGTCTACTCCACCACACCTAAGGCCGAGTATGTTTAGTACAGTTTTGACCGATCACCACTTTTAGTTGAGTGTAGTTTTGGCCGTTCACTAGTGCATTCTCTAATGTATTGTTGGATTGTATCTCGTTTCAGTTGAGCGCTCAAAAATGTGACAATGGTGTTGGTAATTTAGTCCCACATCAGATAGGAGGTGGGATCATGATGTGTAGATAATTAGGATTAGTTCAGGTGTTACATGGGAAACCTCTTTTAAGACATATGGGCCAAATTCAATATTGCACCTCATGGGTCAACTCCGGTTCGTGACATACGGCATTTCCAACAAATGGTATCAGATCCAATGGTTTTAGGGCTAGTTTGGACAGCCCTAATTGGTTCGAGACATATGGTGCTGAACGTTCATGCATATACGCGAATATACGAGCTCTCTTCTTAAGGTAGAGTTAGGAGCATATGAAACTACGAGGATTTACACGAATTGTCTTCAACAGTTGGTTTGACTCGTCCAAGGTGGAGCAAGTCGTTGTGGTTGGCACACAATGATAGTGTAGATAAACGTGTCGGTTTGGTTATGTGGTGGAACGGATCAAGATGACAACATATTGGATCTTCTGGGTGCTCGGCTAGTGGGAACAAATAAAGGTAGCAAGAGTTCTATGGTTGTTCGGATGACATGAGTGAACAAAAGATTGCACGGATGCTAAGGTTGTTCGGCTAGCGGGAACGAGCAAATATAGCAAGGTGCTAAGATTATTCGGCTAGCGGAAATGAGCTAAGGTAGAGATTGTTAGATTGTATTTCATTTCCGGTTGAGCACTCAAAGAGGTGACAATGGTGTTAGTAGTTTAGTCCCACATAGGATAGGAAGTGGGATCATGAGATGTAGATAATTGGGAATGGTTCAAGCCTTACATGGAAATTCTCTTTTAAGGCAAATGGGCCCAATCCAATATCGTACCTCGTGGGCTAACTTCGGTTCGGGTCACACTGCATTCCAAACATGTACTGACTCCCACCTCTTCATGTGCTGGATATTCTGCTGGACTGTTGAGGTGGTAGAAGACCCTCATTTTTTGGAACCTGGAGATCGGAAGGCACATTATTGTGTTCTATTATAAAGGGATGTAATGTTTGGAATGAAATTGAAAAAATATTCTTTTTCATAAGTTGTAAGCCAAGTAGACACTTTCAATTGGCCAGTAAGACCTCCTCTTTGTAATTCGCTACAAGTTTTAGTTACAAAAGGAAGAGAATTTGTTCTCGTTCTATAGTTGTTATTTGGTTATTCGCAATAAAGTTCTACTGTCTTATTATATATTTAATCTATTTTGTTAGTGTCCAAGTCCATGCCTACAAGCATAAATTAAGCTTGTACAACATCACGTCCAGTGGCAACTTTATGATCTTTCGAGATCGAGACGTGACAATCTATGTAATCATTATGGTTTTCTTTAACAAATATAGCAACAATTCTTTCAATTGTATTCACAGTCTATAACTAAGTCAATATCATTCTCTTATTAAGAGCATACAGATTTCATGTAATTATCATTTTAGTGATTACAAACTCTATCCTTAAAAGCAAAGCATATATCCATTCTTTATGGGTTCATTATCAATGTTGAAAGAATACGAAAACCAGCTCCTTCCCAATCACCTTAAATGAAACGTCTTTCTGTCACAACAAGAGAGCTTCTAGCGATAGCTTTTCTCCTATTTGAGTCATCAACTGGACTTCAATAGCAATATAATGTCACCGCTAGGAGATGGTCATTACACAAGTTGTCAATAACCATGCATGCATAGCCAACTTATTTATAAATTATAACATATATGATGATAGAAAGTTTAAATAAACTATGCAACATATTCTAATTTTGTATTCAACATTCCTTAAGCTGCAGTTCCTAATTTTCATACTCCCAATCCAGAATTACATCAACTGGCGATCCAATGGTCCCAAACCTTTTCCACAATTCAATCTAGGATTCTCCATAAGCTTCTATTTATAATAGTTTGATAGAATTAACGACCGAATACAATAGTTTTTACAAGACTACAAGAGATAAATATATCCCTTTATTTGTTGGCTTTATCATACAATAGTTAGTTACAACTAACTGTGACAACCGTTAAGTTTTTGTAAAGCACTTGGCTAAAATAATTTATAAATATATGTATATAGTTAGATAGACATTATTCACTTGAGTTGGGATAAAAAAATAAATATTTCTACTTGATTTTTTTTAATAAAAGAGGATCCAAGTTCTTGAATCTAATGGATAAATTGTTAAAGAATAAATAAAAAATCCATTTAAATTATGATTGATACCTGGTTGGGCTGGGTCTGTCTAATGTAGTACTAGTCTTAGTCCTCTAGTTCTTACGGTCCATATCCGAGCCCTACCCATATAAGTTACAGTTTGGATCCTAGTTCTCTACATAGAGTTCTTATCATATTTGTTCACAATAAAATTTTGCCCGAGTATACTCCATATATGGTATCTATGTATAAAATCAGATACAAACATTGCTATGAAAATGAGGTAAGATTTATGTGGAACAGATTTTATCAATTTGTAGACTAGATCTATTTTGGGGGCCATGATCCTTCTTCTCCATAGTCAGTGTTTGGAGACCCTATAAAACCTATATACTATGGGATATGTCCTCTCATACTACTTAAAATTATAATAGGTATCCTCTTAATGCAACTCTAATCATTTTCTGCTCATTCATATATAGGACTAATTGCCATCTTACCCTAGAAATTAGAAAGGTACAATTGTTTCAAAAAAGTACTATTGTTTTTATTTTACTCTTAAGATTTTCTAAGAGAGTCTTAGTTATTATAAGAAACTGTATTGGGGGATTGAACAAATTTATGTTTCAATTGTCCTTAACAAACTATTATTTCATTAATAACGAAAAAGAAAGGAACACTTAATGGAGTGTGGGGGAGATCCATCTCCCATATTTCTA
The DNA here is from genome assembly GCA_029216955.1 of Iris pallida. NCBI lineage: Eukaryota > Viridiplantae > Streptophyta > Magnoliopsida > Asparagales > Iridaceae > Iris > Iris pallida. Next base: position 57,509 of record JANAVB010026155.1, on the reverse strand, counting down.
AACAAATTGTCATCATCAAAATCAAAAGTTCATGCTCTTTTAAAATAATTGAAAGCTTTTTAAGTGTATTTAAAGATATTTGATTGAAGTTATTAACTATCAATGTGATTTAAGTTAATTCACTTTATGTTTCAAAAATACTACTCCAAACTACATCTTTTAATATATTAAATACAAGATTATGTGTCTGTAATGAGCCTTTCTTCATATATTTTTGAAGATTTTTCTATATATACATCTTTATTCTATGTAATTTGAAAACAAAACAACCACCATATCTAGTGAGAGGGAACAAGAGAGAGACGGTGAAGGCTAACATGTTCTCATTCGCTATGACCATCTTTGTTCTTGCAATTTTACTAACAGGGGAGCTTGTGGTATTAGAAAACTGCAATGCTAGCTATCATAATGATCTAGTACTTCAGTGCCATAAATTTGTCTTAATACCAATTCCAACAACCGAGCATTCAGCTCAATGTTGTGAAGCTATAGGTCGTACAAACTTTACATGTGCCTGCAGGAATATTACACCTGCACTTGAAGCGAGAATTAGCATGGAGAAAGTTGTCTACGTCACCAAAAAGTGTGATAAACCCTTCGCAAGTGGAACCAAATGTGGAAATAAATTTGCTAACAATTAATCTAACTATCACATATTTGGTAATAGTTATTTTTCTAATTGGCATATTATTTTTTATATTAATTCCTATATCAGTTAAATTTAGATATCTTCTAATATGGTCCCAAATATTTATTGATATTACATTAAGATAAAATAAAAACTTCGATGAGATCTGCTTAATATTATATAAACTTCAATGAATTGATATATAATGTATCTTATAGAAACTTCCAGAGAAGTCTAACATAGTAAAATAAAACAAGTCCAGATAGTCTAGGAATCGACAATCTCAATTACAAGTTTAAAACAATAACAGGCCATGATTCATCAACCGGAGACAAATCCAGTTCAAACATAGCCTAAATAGTCGCTAGATAAGCCTCATCAGCTGGAGCTAAACCCTCCCGAATAAGTGTTATCATGGGATGATTGGGGGATGCAAAAGTGAGGTAATGTTTATCCCTCCTATATATATATATATATATATATATATATATATATATATATATCATCATCATCATCATCATCATCAACCGGAGACAAATCCAGTTCAAACATAGCCTAAATAGTCGCTAGATAAGCCTCATCAGCTGGAGCTAAACACTTCCGAATCAGTGTTATCATGGGATGCTTGTGGGATGCAAAAGTGAGGTGATGTTTATCCCTCCTATATATATATATATATATATATATATATATATATATATATATATGGGAGCGGATCAAAAGCCCCCCTTAGAAAACCCCCGAAAAACCCCCTCACTTTCATCCGTCCATTTAATGTTAATATTAATGTTAATGTTAATATTAATGTTTATATATATATATATATATATATATATATATATATATATATTCATTTATTTATTATTTATATATATATATTTTTTGTCCATTTCTTGTCGGTGCCAACTTGGGACCGGGACCGCTCCGCGGCCACCCAGCCATCCCGTGCCCAAGGGAGGGCTCGAACTTTGGACCTCCCCCAAGTGAAACCCCATCCCTAACCACTTTGGCTAGCAACATATAAAAGTGGATTTTACTAATAATATGCTAATTGTTAGGATATGCATCTAACACTAGAAAGTGTTGAATTCTTACTAGGGTGATCTAGTTGTCCAATTGTTTAGATCGACTGACTATTCCTATCTTCATAACTTAGCATTTCTACGATCCAATTCCAGTTTTCTTTTTCCTTTCGAAAATTCTCATTTTTATAAATAGCTTATTAATCTAAGCTTATTTTTATTCATAAACCACGTTTGATCATTGAAAAAAAAAAGACCAGGTAAACTAAGACTTAGAAAACAAAGCAATCAAAATCTAGGACCCATCATTCATACTCAGTCTTGCCCGGGAAGTTGAGTACATCAAGAGACTCCCCCTCATCTAGGGGTGCACACTGTTTAAGTTCTTGTTGTGTTGTACCAAAAATTCATAACTCTATAGTTGTGGGGTTAAAGCTGAAATATACATATTATTCCAATATGCCTATGTATGTTGATGGACAAATTGTTGGATTTTGCAATTCTGTACAGTTTACAATATTTGTCGAATATACTTGTAGGAGGATTAATGGAATCTAGGTTGCTCCAATATCACCATAACTTTCCTTCTATTGAACTTAATATATGTATTATTCCAACATGCACTTGATCTATCATCTGCTTTAACTATACCAAAAAAATTTGAAACTGTATTTAATCCAAAACACAGCTTCAAATTGAATTGTACAACATAATCTCAGTTTCGTTTATAGTAATTAATAGTTTAATTTGATCTTAACCACAAATCACATACGTGGCATCTTAAAATATTATAGTTTCTTCTATGAATTAATTGATACAAAACTCTCGTGTCTTTACTCATCGTAATGACACAAGTACATCATTCTTAACCTAACAAAAATGTTAGAAAATCATATTAGCAGTACTGAAGTTAGGTTATTCTACATTATACAATTATACAAACATTGTCTCTCTTTTGCACTATACTTCGATAATTTTTAGTCCATGCAATCTATAGGTTTATTCTATGTTAATATAAACTTTGCTGATGCTATTTTCATGTTGTACAGGTTATACTGTTCCATCGAACTAGTGTACTTTGCATCAATATCAACAATTGTTAGATTTTTTACTTAGATGTTCCTATGATAAAAGAAGTGCATGGCTCATTAATTGATCAATGTTCAATTTATTTAACAAAGCAATATTCTCATCTTTAATGAAGTGAGTTTATTCGTGTATTGGTATCTTAGTTGGAAGAGTCTCATTTTTATTCATATTGGTTATAATTTGACCTAATTTCTTCTGCAAACAAACTAAATAAACAAAGACATGAACACAACAAAATTAAGCAATCAAAAACAAGACCTCCCCCCTTCGCCCCATAAGCCAAATAGCTCTTCCAACAACTTGTCATCGAGGCACTCAAACCCTATCACCTTCCTCTCCGCAGTCGTCAATATCGGCGAAGAAGAGCCTGGAACACCGCATGTCGACGTCGTGCGATCTCCTTGGGGGAGTTGAGCACGGCGAGCCACCCCCCCCCCCCCCCCCCTCCTCGCGTATGCGGCCAGGGCGGACATCGGTCGTGGCATACGTCCCGAGGGACACCCGCACCCCTCCGTCGTTCGAGTCGCGTATCTCTGCCGCGAATTCCCCAAGGCCGACACCGCACCCCGTGGTACCGGACTCGGCATTGGCGGTCACACAGCTCGGCCTCAGCTCTAGTAGTGCAATTGCTGTCCATTTGGCTCTTGGTTGGCAACTAGAGTAGAATGTTACGTTGGGGGAGAGGTTTAGATTATATTTTTTGAGAATGAGCTACTACTCTTTTAAACATGACAGATGGTTGAGTTCATTGCATGGGACTTTGACGGGTCAGAATCAAATCGATGGCTAGCTAATTAAGGGTGCACACATATGATTTTGACATTTGTGTAATGGTCTCTACTTATTTCTAAGAGGAACCATGTGAGTTCAATATTTGTTTATTAATCCTTGTGTGCAATAGAGACTTAATTAACTAGTGCTTAATTTGTTTGGGAATGAGGACGCCATGGACCGCTTGGTCCGCTTCCCCTAAATAAGCTTCGGTGCTACAATTCGTTGTCCAACCGAATAATCTTACGTACTTTTGTGTCACCTACATTGAACTGTGCCATTAACATTCTCGAATATGCGCACAAGGTGACGATTGATGATCCTCTTGGTGTAGAGCCAATCCATTCATCGATCCAACTTATTAACATGAGTAGTCAAGCACTCCAATTTCTTTAATCTTAATTAGATAAGGGCTAATCTAACTCGGGACTAAAATGCATATCATGAGAAAGAGTGTGGTCCAAACATTAGGGAGAATGAATATTGGGATGGATGATTAACAAGTGATCAGCAAGTGGTTTAGGATAAACCAGAGTTGTTTAGGTGTGAAAGGTACAAAAAAGTAGAATAAAAACTAAACGACCTATGGAAACATTTGTCTTCGTCAACTTTATCATCCTCCTCATTTCCTCGGGAGTTGGATCCTAACTCTGCCTCTAGATCCAAGGACTGGGAGAGGACGAGTTCCATCGTCTACTCCACCCCACCTTAGGCCTCGTATGTTGACTGTACTTTGGCCGCTCACCACTTTCAGTTGGGTGTAGTTTCGTTCGCTCACCAGTGCATTCTCCAGTGTACTGACGCCAACCTCCGCAGGTTCTGGATATTTTGTTGGACTGTTGGGGCGGTAGAAAACCGTCATTCTTTGGAAGCTGGATCAGAAGGCACATTATTGTGTTTTAGTATAAAGGGGTGTAATGTTTGGAACGAAATTTTAATTTTCTTTCAGCTTCAAAAGTTGTCAGCGAAGTTGACATTCTCAGTTGGCCAGTGAGAAATCCTCTTTGTAATTCGCTACAAGTTTTAATTATAAAAGGAAGAGGATTTGTTCTCGTTCTATTGTTGTTATTTGATTTTCTGCATTAAAGTTCCACGGTTTTATTATCTATTTAATCTATTATGTTAATTCCAATTCCATACTTTGTACAAGCACAACTTCAGCTTGTGCAACATCACGTCTAGTGGCAACTTTATGATCCTCCGATCGGGGCTTGACGGTCTATGTAGTCATTATGTCTTTCTTTAACAAGTATTGCAACAATTCTTCCAATTGTATTCGCAGTCTATAATTAAATTAATATCATTCTCTGATTAAGAGCATCCACATCTCTTGTAATTATCATTCTAGTGATTACGAAGTCTATCCTTAGAAGCAAAGCATATCCATTCTTTATGGGTTCATTATTAATGTCGGAAGAATAAGAAAGCGAAGAGTTCTTGAACCAACTTAAGTGAAACATCTTTCTGTCCCAACAAGTGAGCTTCTAGCTTTAGCTTTTCTCCTATTTGAGCCAGCTACTCGACATCTATAGCAGTATAACGTCACCTGTAGGAGAGGGGCATTACACATGTTGTCAGTGACCATGCATGCATGGGAAACTTATTTATAAAATATAACATATGTGATAATATAAACTTGAAATAAACTATGCAACATATTCTAATTTTTGTATTCCATACTCCTCGAGCTGCAGCTCATAATTTTCATACTCTCATTCCAGGATTACCTCAACTGGCGATTCAATGCTCCCAAAATGTTTTCAACAATTTTATTATAATTGTTTGGAGATTAACTTTATGTTAATCACACTTCCTCAGCAACAAGTGACATTAACTAAATTATTTATAATAGTAGTATAACGTTCCACATCTCTATATAGCAAGCTAACAACAACACAGTTGTTATTTTATAAGGGTTCTCTTGTTAAGGCATCATTGATCGTAGGACATAGCGAAAGAAATGAAGTAGATTCCTTTAGTTAAGGTGTAGAGATGAAGGAGATCGGAAAGAATCAAAGCCAGTTACTGAGAGAAAAAGAAATTCCAACACATTAACTGCAATTGTACCAACAGTGGTTCAATACCCTTCTTTATTTCTTCCTCTCTTTCCCTCAAAATATAATATGAAGCGACATCGATGAATATAAACATTGAAAATCATCCATCGAAAACAACAAACACAATGCATTCAACAAACCAATATAGAAAAGCATTGAACGTAAAATAAACAGTGAAAAGGTTTTGAAGAAGCGATTCCTAGAGTTTATTCTCCAAGACACGATTCACTACATTTTGGACTAAAATCAAAAGAAGTCAATCCATAGATTGGAAGGGTCTCAATTCAATTTGTCCCAATTAATCGATACCCCAAGGATTTTCCCTCAATAATTTGATTCTAACTGGTTATTCAAACTACAAGTCCACACCGAGCACCCTGCTAGGAGAGCGACACTACATGCGAGGTTGCCATGTCGGGGTATGCCTCTGCCAATTTTTGCTTCTTATAAAATATTGACAACATGGCTTAGCTCTGCGAGGCTAGGCCTCAACGCCAAATATGGCAGTAGGTCTAGGCCTCAACAATAATTTTGCTTCGGGCAAACTACTATGAGCAGAAATAGGTTTTGAGAGTCTAGACCTCAGTGTCATGTTTGCTTCGAGCAAACTTCTATGTACCAGCGGAGCTAGGCTTACAGTACTAAGTTTGTTTCGAGAAATTGCTAGTAGCGGAGCTAGGCTCCTTGAGACTAGACCTCAATACTAAGAGATAAATATATCTATAACATTTGATGGCAAAATCATATAATAGTTAGTTACAACTAACTGCGACAACGTTTAAGTTTTTGGAATGAAATGGTTAAAATAATTTGTAATTAAATAGAGTTATTTGTATATACCCCCCCCCCCCCCCCCCATCGTAATTGCTAATTCTATTACCCCCCCCCCCCCCCCCCCCCCCCCATTTTTCGAAAAATCACTACTAACTCCTACCCCCCCCCCCCCAACAACCGCGCCCGCGCAACAATTCTTAAAGCATAGGCATTTTCTTTTGGGGGTGCGGGGTGCGGGGGGGGGGGGGGGGGGGGGGGGGGGGGACAATTATAAATAACAAGTTATGAAGGATTGGGGGTAGTAGTAATTTTCTTTAAAAATTGGGGGTAGTAGAATTAGCAATTAGGATTTGAGGGTTAAATACAAATAACTCTTGTAAATATATGTATATAGTTAGTTAGACATTGTTCACTTGAATTGGGATAATTTTTCTATTAGTACTTGATTTTTTTTAATTAGAGAGTATCCAAGTTCCTGAATCTAATGGATAAATAGTTGAATATATCAAAAATAATCCATTTATAATTAGGATTGATATCTGGTTGGGTTGGATCAGTCCCATGTATAGTGCTAGTCTTAGTCCTCTAGTTCTTGCGGTCCATATTCGAGCTCGATATAAGTTACATATATAAGTTACAGGTTGGATCCTAGTTCTCTACATACAGTTTGTTATATTTGTTCACCATAAAATTTTGCCCGTGTATACTTTATATATTCTATCTATATATAAAATCGGATACCAATCTTGATTTGAAAATGAGGTAAGATTTATGTGGAAACGGATTATATCAATTTATAGACTAGATTTTTTTTTTTTGGGGGGAAGGGGGGGGGGGGGGGGGGGGTGGGCGGGGGGCCGTCCTACCTATCCATAGTCAGTGTTCGGACACAATAAAACCTACTTTGGGATGCGTCCGATGATACTACTTAAAATTATAATAGGTATCCTCCATGGAGAATTAATGCAACTCATTTCATTCTCAGCTCATTCATATATGGGACTAACTCCCAATTTACACTAGAATTTAGAAAGGTATAGTTGTTTGAAAGAAGTACCTTTTTTTTACATTTAAGATTTTTTAAGAGAATCATAGTTATTATAAGAAAAGTATTAGGAGAATTGAGCAAATTTATGTTTCAATTGCCCTTAACAAACAATTATTTTATTAATAAAAAAGAAAAGAAAAGAACACTTAATGGAGTGTGGGGGAGATCCATCTCCCACGTTTCCAAATAAGTTGTCATCATAAAAATCAAAAGTTCACGCTCTTTTAAAATAACTGGAAGCCCTTTAAGAGTATTTAAAGATATTGATTGAAGTTATTAATTATGAATGTGATTTAAGTTAATTCTCTTTATGTTTCTAAACACTACTACTCCAAATGCTATATTTTAATATATTAAATACAAGACAATGTGTCTTTAATGAACCTTTCTTCATACATCTTTGAAAATTTTCCTATATATACATCTTTCTTCTCTGCAATTAGAAAACAAAACAAGCACCATATCTAGTGAGAGGGATCCAACAAGAGAGAGATGGCGAAGGCTAACATGTTCTCATTCGCTGTGATGACCTTTGTTCTAGCAATTGTACTAACAGGGGAGCTTGTGGTATCAGAAGACTGCAATGCTAGCTTTCATAATGATCTAGTACTTCAGTGCCATAAATTCGTCTTAATACCAATACCAACAACCGAGCCTTCACCTCAATGTTGTGAAGCTATAGGTCGTACAAACTTTACATGCGCCTGCAGACATGTTACACCTGCACTTGAAGCAAGAATTAGCATGGAAAAAGTTGTCTACGTCACCAAAAAGTGTGACAAACCCCTCACAAGTGGAACCAAATGTGGAAGTAAGTTTGCTAACAATTAATCTAACTATCACCTATTTGGTCATAGTTATTTTTCTAATTATCATATTATTGTATATATTATTTTTCTAATTTCTATATTAATTTAACTTAGATATCTTCTAATGTACTGGTCCTAAATTTGTACTGATATTACATTAGGATAAAATAAAAACTTTGATGAGAACTTCTTAATATGATAGTTAAAGCTCAATGAATTAATATACAATGTTCTTATTCTTTGTTCATCATAATATCATATATACATCTTTCTTAACCTAACAAAACCTGAAAAATTCATATTAGCAATACACACACATACTCTCTTATATAAAAGTGGATTGAACTAGTAAAATATTAATTGTTTGGATGTGCAGCAAACACTAGAATGTGTTGACTTCTTAATAGGGTGATCTAATTGCCCAATTGTCTAGATCGAGTGACTATTCATGTCTTCATTATTTAGCATTTCTACGATCCAGTTCCAGTTTTTTTTCTTTCGAAAAAGTCTCCTTTTTATACACAACTTATTAATCTGATCATATTTTTGATCCTAAATCGCATTTGACCATTGAAGAAAAAAGACAAGATAAACTAGGACTTAGAAAACATAGCAATCAAAATCTGTGACCCCTCAGTCATACTCAGCCTCGTCATAGAAGTTGAACACATCTAGAAAGTCCCTCTCATCTTGGGGTGCACATTTTTAAAGTTCTTGTTATGTTGTATCAAAATTCTATAGTTGTGAGGTTAAAGCTTAAATATTCATATTATTCCAATATGACTTCCTATATTGCCGGGCAAAGAGTTGGATTTTGTAATTCGGTACAGTTTTACAATATTCGCTTAAAATACTTGACGGGTGATTAATGGAATCTAGGTTGCTCAATATTACGATAAGTTTCCAACTATTGAAGTAAAACTCTAAATTATGAGGATTGGTGAGGGTTAAATATTTGTATTATTTCAACACGCATTTGATCTATAATTTGTTTTAACTAAACCCTAAATTTCTGAAACCGTATTTAATCGCAAAACACATCTCCCAATTGAGTTGTACTACATAATCTCAATATCTTTTATAATAATTATTTGTTTAATTTGATCTTAACCACAAACCACATGCATGACATCTTAAAAATATTAGAGTTTCTTCTACGAATTGATACAAAACTTTCGAGTCTTTACTCATTGTAATGACACAAGTACGTCAAACTGATACCTAACAAAAAAGTTAGAAAATTATATTAGCAATACTGAAGTCAGGTTATTCCACACTACACAATTATACAAACATTGTCTCTCTTTTGCATTATACTTAGATAATTTTTAGTCCATGCAATCTATTACTCTATGTTACTGTAAAACTTTGTTGATGCTATTTTCATGTTGTACAGGTTACCTTGTTCCATCAAACTAATGTGCTTTTGTTGAAAGCTCCAACCGGGACAATAGACGTGGACTTAAACAAATAAAATGTATAATTAATTGATTGATGTTCACTTTATATAACAGAGCATTATTGTCATCTTTAATGAAGTGATCTTTTTTACGTCTTGGTAACTTACTGGAAGAATCACCTTTTTATTTGTACCGGTTATAATTTGACCTATTTTTTTCAGCAAATAAACTAAATAAACAAAAACGTGAACATAAAAAAATTAAGCAATCAAAATCTAGGACCTCCCCCCTTCGACCACACTCCAAGTTGCTCTTCCAACAACTTATCGTCGAGGCACTCGATCTCTATCACCTCCCTCTCCGCAGTCGTCACTATCGAAGTAGAAGAGTCGGGAACACTACATGACGATGTCGCTGTAGCCTCCTCGGGGAAGTTGAGCATGGCGAGCGCCCCACCTCGTCTAGAATACGGTCTGGTCGTACGCCCTGGCCGCCTCCTCGGTCGTAGCATACGTCCCGAGTGACACCCGCATCCCTTCGTGGTTCGAGTCGCGTATCTCCACCGCGAACTCCCCCCACGGCCAGCATCGCACCCCGCGATACCGGACTCGGCGTTGGTGATCACCCAACTCCTTTGCTCTAGTAGAGCACTTGATGTCCTTCTGGTTCTGGGTTGGCAACTAGAGTAGAATGTTACGTTGGAGGAGAGGTTTAGATTATATTTTGCGAGAATGAGCTACTAACACTTTTAAACGTGACAGATGGTTGAGTTCATTGCATAGGACTTTGATGGGTCAAACTCAAATCGATGGCTAGCTAATTAAGGGTGGATCCATGTGATTTTGACATTTGTGTAAAGGTCTCTACTTCTTTTTAAGAGGAATCATGTGATTTCAATAATTGTTAATCAATCCTCATGTGCTACAGAGACTTAATTCACTAGTGCTTAATTTGTTTGGGAACTTTTGTGAGGAGAGAAGGAAAATTTAAGGAAAAGAAAAATGGAGGAGTGTAAAATGGAAGTAAAGTTATTTTTTTTTCTTCTTTTTTTTGGATGGACAAAAGTGGGAGAAAGAAAATTTTAAAAATAGTTTTTTATTTGTTTATGGATAGAAATATAATTACTATTTAGTCCTTATTATTCTCAAATGATAAATTATTATCACCTTTTTGGGGGGTGGTGGGGTAATTCACTCAAATTCCTCTTATCTCTCTCCATTTTCCTCTCACTTTTGAGAGAAAAAATTTTTAGTGGGACCCACCTACTTTTTTTTTCCTCAAGTGAAACCCCATCCCTAACCACTTGGGCTAGCAACATATAAAAGTGGATTTTACTAATAATATGCTAATTGTTAGGATATGCATCTAACACTAGAATGTGTTGAATTCTTACTAGGGTGATCTAGTTGTCCAATTGTTTAGATCGACTGACTATTCCTATCTTCATAACTTAGCATTTCTACGATCCAATTCCAGTTTTCTTTTTCCTTTCGAAAATTCTCATTTTTATAAATAGCTTATTAATCTAAGCTTATTTTTATTCATAAACCACGTTTGATCATTGAAAAAAAAAGACCAGGTAAACTAAGACTTAGAAAACAAAGCAATCAAAATCTAGGACCCATCATTCATACTCAGTCTCGCCCGGGAAGTTGAGTACATCAAGAGACTCCCCCTCATCTAGGGGTGCACACTGTTTAAGTTCTTGTTGTGTTGTACCAAAAATTCATAACTCTATAGTTGTGGGGTTAAAGCTTAAGTATACATATTATTCCAATATGCCTATGTATGTTGATGGACAAATTGTTGGATTTTGCAATTCTGTACAGTTTACAATATTTGTCGAAAATACTTGTAGGAGGATTAATGGAATCTAGGTTACTCCAATATCACCATAACTTTCCTTCTATTGAACTAAATATATGTATTATTCCAACATGCACTTGATCTATCATCTGCTTTAACTATTTGAAACTGTATTTAATCCAAAACACAGCTTCAAATTGAATTGTAATACATAATCTCAGTATCGTTTATAGTAATTAATAGTTTAATTTGATCTTAACCACAAATCACATACGTGGCATCTTAAAAATATTATAGTTTCTTCTATGAATTAATTGATACAAAACTCTCGGGTCTTTACTCATCGTAATGACACAAGTACATCATTCTTAACCTAACAAAAATGTTAGAAAATCATATTAGCAGTACTGAAGTTAGGTTATTCTACATTATACAATTATACAAACATTGTCTCTCTTTTGCACTATACTTCGATAATTTTTAGTCCATGCAATCTATAGGTTTATTCTATGTTAATATAAACTTTGCTGATGCTATTTTCATGTTGTACAGGTTATACTGTTCCATCGAACTAGTGTACTTTGCATCAATATCAACAATTGTTAGATTTTTTACTTAGATGTTCCTATGATAAAAGAAGTGCATGGCTCATTAATTGATCAATGTTCAATTTATTTAACAAAGCAATATTCTCATCTTTAATGAAGTGAGTTTATTCGTGTATTGGTATCTTAGTTGGAAGAGTCTCATTTTTATTCATATTGGTTATAATTTGACCTAATTTCTTCTGCAAACAAACTAAATAAACAAAGACATGAACACAACAAAATTAAGCAATCAAAAACAAGACCTCCCCCCTTCGCCCCATAAGCCAAATAGCTCTTCCAACAACTTGTCATCGAGGCACTCAAACCCTATCACCTTCCTCTCCGCAGTCGTCAATATCGGCGAAGAAGAGCCTGGAACACCGCATGTCGACGTCGTGCGATCTCCTTGGGGGAGTTGAGCACGGCGAGCCACCTCCCCCCCCCCCCCCCCCCCCCCCCCCCCTCTCCTCGCGTATGCGGCTAGGGCGGACATCGGTCGTGGCATACGTCCCAAGCGACACCCGCACCCCTCCGTCGTTCGAGTCGCGTATCTCCGCCGCGAATTCCCCAAGGCCGACACCGCACCCCGTGGTACCGGACTCGGCATTGGCAGTCACACAGCTCGGCCTCAGCTCTAGTAGTGCAATTGCTGTCCATTTGGCTCTTGGTTGGCAACTAGAGTAGAATGTTACGTTGGGGGAGAGGTTTAGATTATATTTTTTGAGAATGAGCTACTACTCTTTAAACATGACAGATGGTTGAGTTCATTGCATGGGACTTTGACGGGTCAGAATCAAATCGATGGCTAGCTAATTAAGGGTGCACACATATGATTTTGACATTTGTGTAATGGTCTCTACTTATTTTTAAGAGGAACCATGTGAGTTCAATATTTGTTTATTAATCCTTGTGTGCAATAGAGACTTAATTAACTAGTGCTTAATTTGTTTGGGAATGAGGACGCCATGGACCGCTTCCCCTAAATAAGCTTCGGTGCTACAATTCGTTGTCCAACCGAATAATCTTACGTACTTTTGTGTCACCTACATTGAACTGTGCCATTAACATTCTCTAATATGCGCACAAGCTGACGATTGATGATCCTCTTGGTGTCGAGCCAATCCATTCATCGATCCAACTTATTAACATGAGTAGTCAAGCACTCCAATTTCTTTAATCTTAATTAGATAAGGGCTAATCTAACTCAGGACTAAAATGCATATCATGAGAAAGAGTGTGGTCCAAACATTAGGGAGAATGAATATTGGGATGGATGATTAACAAGTGATCAGCAAGTGGTTTAGGATAAACCAGAGTTGTTTAGGTGTGAAAGGTACAAAAAAGTAGAATAAAAACTAAACGACCTATGGAAACATTTGTCTTCGTCAACTTTATCATCCTCCTCATTTCCTCGGGAGTTGGATCCTAACTCTGCCTCTAGATCCAAGGACAGGGAGAGGACGAGTTCCATCGTCTACTCCACCCCACCTTAGGCCTCGTATGTTGACTGTAGTTTGGCCGCTCACCACTTTCAGTTGAGTGTAGTTTCGTTCGCTCACCAGTGCATTCTCCAGTGTACTGACGCCAACCTCCGCAGGTTCTGGATATTTTGTTGGACTGTTGGGGCGATAGAAAACCGTCATTCTTTGGAAGCTGGATCAGAAGGTACATTATTGTGTTTTAGTATAAAGGGGTGTAATGTTTGGAACGAAATTTTAATTTTCTTTCAGCTTCAAAAGTTGTCAGCGAAGTTGACATTCTCAGTTGGCCAGTGAGAAATCCTCTTTGTAATTCGCTACAAGTTTTAATTATAAAAGGAAGAGGATTTGTTCTCGTTCTATTGTTGTTATTTGATTTTCTGCATTAAAGTTCCACGGTTTTATTATCTATTTAATCTATTATGTTAATTCCAATTCCATACTTTGTACAAGCACAACTTCAGCTTGTGCAACATCACGTCTAGTGGCAACTTTATGATCCTCTGATCGGGGCTTGACGGTCTATGTTGTCATTATGTCTTTCTTTAACAAGTATTGCAACAATTCTTTCAATTGTATTCGCAGTCTATAATTAAATTAATATCATTCTCTGATTAAGACCATCCACATCTCTTGTAATTATCATTCTAGTGATTACGAAGTCTATCCTTAGAAGCAAAGCATATCCATTCTTTATGGGTTCATTATTAATGTCGGAAGAATAAGAAAGCGAAGACTTCTTGAACCAACTTAAGTGAAACATCTTTCTGTCCCAACAAGTGAGCTTCTAGCATTAGCTTTTCTCCTATTTGAGCCAGCTACTCGACATCTATAGCAGTATAACGTCACCTATAGGAGAGGGGCATTACACATGTTGTCAGTGACCATGCATGCATGGTAAACTATTTATAAAATATAACATATGTGATAATATAAACTTGAAATAAACTATGCAACATATTCTAATTTTTGTATTCCATATTCCTCGAGCTGCAGCTCATAATTTTCATCCTCTCATTCCAGGATTACCTCAACTGGCGATTCAATGCTCCCAAAATGTTTTCCACAATTTTATTATAATTGTTTGGAGATTAACTTTATGTTAATCACACTTCCTCAGCAACAAGTGACATTAACTAAATTATTTATAATAGTAGTATAACGTTCCACATCTCTATATAGCAAGCTAACAACAACACAGTTGTTATTTTTATAAGGGTTCTCTTGTTAAGGCATCATTGATCGTAGGACATAGCGAAAGAAATGAAGTAGATTCCTTTAGTTAAGGTGTAGAGATGAAGGAGATCGAAAAGAATCAAAGCCAGTTACTGAGAGAAAAAGAAATTCCAACACATTAACTGCAATTGTACCAACAGTGGTTCAATACCCTTCTTTATTTCTTCCTCTCTTTCCCTCAAAATATAATATGAAGCGACATCGATGAATATAAACAATGAAAATCATCCATCGAAAACAACAAACAAAATGCATTCAACAAACCAATATCGAAAAGCATTGAACGTAAAATAAACAGTGAAAAGGTTTTGAAGAAGAGATTCCTAGAGTTTATTCTCCAAGACACGATTCACTACATTTTGGACTAAAATCAAAAGAAGTCAATCCATAGATGGGAAGGGTCTCAATTCAATTTGTCCCAACTAATCGATACCCCAAGGATTATCCCTCAATAATTTGATTCTAACTGGTTATTCAAACTACAAGTCCACACCGAGCACCCTGCTAGGAGAGCGACACTACATGCGAGGTTGCCATGTCGGGGTATGCCTCTGCCAATTTTTGCTTCTAATAAAATATTGCCAACATGGCTTAGCTCCGCGAGGCTAGGCCTCAACGCCAAATATGGCAGTAGGTCTAGGCCTCAACAATAATTTTGCTTCGAGCAAACTACTATGAGCATAAATAGGTTTTGAGAGTCTAGACCTCAGTGTCATGTTTGCTTCGAGCAAACTTCTATGTACCAGCGGAGCTAGGCTTATAGTACTAAGTTTGTTTCGAGAAATTGCTAGTAGCGGAGCTAGGCTCCTTGAGACTAGACTATCACGCCCCGATTCGGGGAATCGCTCGCTTTGCTTCGATTCACGCCGAATCGATCGTCCTCGCTAAGGCGTGATGCCGTACAAGTCTGGAGTTGCACTTGTACAAGGCTAGAACATGCACATTTATATCATTTTGAAACATTTGAAAGTAAGCCACAGTTGCGAAAACATTGAGACACAATATAGGAAGAAAAAATACTCATTTTATTCATAATTGTAGTCAGAATACAACTTTTCTCGATAATATTTGAAATGCCATTTCGGCTACATGGATTCATGAAAAGAAGTACAACTGATAGGCTGCCATGAAATAATTTCCCGTTCCATACATCATGCCCCTTTAGTACTTTGAAATATAAGCAGCTATCTTTGAAATCTCCGCAATACTTTGTGCGTCTTTAGGGAAAAACAACTTGAAAGGAAACAGCAGTTCAGAAAGCTTTAGTTGCGAGGTGCGCCCGAGCCTTCTCCAGTACCTGTGGAGGAGGGGTCAGCACATTATAACAATGCGCTGGTGAGCCCCATTGGCCCACTCAGCTAAACCAACATTTTATTAATGACAAGCATTTTAAAGATAGGAAATCATTAGGGACAGGCAACATTTAGAGTAAATCACAATTCAAATGACATGGTAGTTCAATAAACCATGTTTACTTTACCATTGGCCGAATCCAGCTTTCCTGCATATGATACAGGATAATAATAATATACTTACCGCCCCTACATAAGACATTGATCAGCATACATTTCCACGATGTGACCACTGGTGTTGCTAAACCATATGGACTCTTTTCATTAATTCATTTGCATTTGGGACTTCAAGATAATGAGATGACAACACAGTAGGGAGCTAGCCTCTATGATGCCTCGCATTACTCATGTTCCCCAAAGCACTTCATTACCTCCTAGGCCGAATCGGTCCCGGCGCCCCGGTACCGTTCGAGGAAATTATTGCTCAATCCTTGTATACAAGTTGTCCATGGTCAGGCGAATGTGTGTCCGACTCGATATACACAGTGTGCATAGAATATTTGAAGTAATAGGTAACATGATCATTCTTAGCATTTCATAACCATTATTCTAGGCATCAATTCAATCATTTCAATGTTCACTTCATTGCAGTGTAATCAATTCATTTCAATGTTCTATCTCTAGCTTCTTAGTGGTATTGAATTGTGGCATTAGCATCTTGATATCGATCAACGGATGTTGCAAGATAATTATTTAGTTGGCATGAAGGAATAGCGAGAGGGACAATACCACCACAGAGATCCACACTCACCAAATTAGAGAATCGCCGAGAGAGAGAGGAACACTTGCACGCTTAGCCTTCCGTCACGCGTCAGCCTGCATTGGCACCAAAAGTTTGGTTAATAATCCGTCTTGTTGTGTTCTCTTCTCTCAGAATTCTCAAGAATGAATGCTATGCAAATCGATAAAAACGGGCAAGAATCAAATCATCGAAAATCGTTCAGAAAAGCATCCATCAAAACCAAGCAACAAAACCAGCAGCAAAACATCCAGAGAAAACTCTTGGACGCATTTCAAGAGAAACCAATCCATTAGTTGGAAAGGTTCTTATGCACTTGTCCGTGATCGATTCGATGCCGACGGTAAGTTTCCCTAATACTCGGTTCCGACCGAGTTAGCCAAGCCACAAGCCTTACATAGTGAACCGCTAGGAGCGGGACACTACATAATATACGACTAAGAAAAAGTTTCGTCCTCGAAACTTAAAGCAAAAGTCCTACCTCAAAATTTTCAAACAGCGAGGGGTATTTCACCCGCATCTCTTCCTCTAGTTCCCATGTCGACTCCTCGACAGCATGGTTCCACCACAGCACGTTGACTAAAGGCACTGTCCGATTCTGCAAAACTTTCTCTTTCCTGTCCAAAATCTGGACAGGCTCTTCAGTGTAGGATAGGTCAGCGCTCAGCTGCAGTGATCGAAGTTCACTACATGGCTTGGATCATGCACGTACTTCCGCAGTTGGGATACATGGAAGACATCGTGCACATCAGCCAAGGCCGGAGGTAGTGCAAGTCGATAAGCCACTGAGGCTACTTTCTCCAAAATCTCGAATGGTCCGACGAATCTCGGGCTCAGCTTTCCTTTTATTCCAAATCGTATCACACCTCGCATGGGTGTGACCTTCAAAAATACATGATCTTCTGCTGTGAATTCCAATGGTCGTCGATGTACGTCCGCATAACTCTTCTGTCGACTTTGAGCAAATCTAAGTCTTTCTCGAATTAAGCGAACTCTCTCGACGGCCTGTTCCACAAGTTCTGGTCTGAACACTTGCCGTTCACCGACTTCATCCCATCATATCGGTGATCGACATTTTCGTCCATATAAGGCTTCGTACGGGACCATTTGGATACTTGCCTGGTAACTGTTGTTATAGGCAAACTCTGCTAATGCGAGATGTGCGTCCCAATTTGCCTTCGAATCGAGCACGCACAATCTCAACATATCTTCAAGAATTTGATTTACTTTCTCTGTCTGACCATCAGTCTGCGGATGGTATGCCGTACCGAAGTTCAACTTTGTGCCCATTGCTGAGTGCAGACTTATCCAAAATCGCGACAAGAATCTCCCGTCTCTATCCGACACTATCGAAGCTGGCACCCCATGCAATCGGACAATCTCATTTATGTAGATCTGAGCCAACCGTTCTACTCCCCATGTAACTTTTATTGGAATGAAATGTGCCGACTTGGTTAATCTATCCATGATAACCCAAATCGCATCATTTCCCTTCTGAGTTCTTGGCAAGCCGACGATAAAATCCATACAGATATTATCCCACTTCCACAGTGGAATAGCCAAATTCTGCAGTTCTTCGCCTGGCCGTTGGTGTTCGGCCTTCACACGCTGACAATCCATACATTGTGACACAAATAATGCCACATCCTTCTTCATGCCATGCCACCAAAAAGTTGTGCGCAGATCTTTATACATTTTCGTGCTTCCCGGATGCAAGAAATACTTCACAAAATGAGCCTCGGTCAGTATTTCCTTCCTGATATTCTCATCCTTAGGGACGTACAATCTTTCCTTGACACGAATAGTGTCATCTTCAACGGTAAAGTCTGATGCCTTTCCTGCTAGAATCAACTCGCGTATCTTCTGCAGAAACGGGTCATCCTTCTGAGCAATCTTAATCCTTCCCTGAAGACTCGGCTCAAGTTGCAACTGAGCCAACTGCACATTTTGTGGATGAATCCTGAATTCGATGCCCATCTCTTCAAGATCCCGTAGTACCTCTTTTGCTATTGTTAGGGACCCAATAAATTTTTGACTCAAGGCATCAACTACCACATTTCCTTTACCCGGCGTGTAGGAGATTGTCATGTCATAGTCTTTGATCAATTCTAACCAACGCCGCTGCCTCAAATTCAATTCCTTTTGTGTGAATATGTATTTCAGGCTCTTATGATCCGTGAAGATCTCGCAGGATACACCATAGAGATAGTGTCACCACAATTTCAACGCGAACACAATCGCCGCCAGTTCCAAATCATGTGTTGGGTAATTCTTCTCATGCTGTTTGAGTTGTCACGATGCATAAGATATTGTCTTTCCACGTTGCATAAGAACACATCCCAAACCAAGTTCCGACGCGTCACTGTAGATCTGAAATCCCTCGGAGCCTTCCGGAAGTGCTAAAATTGGAGCTGTGACGAGGCGCTGCTTGAGTTCTAGGAAACTACTCTCACAGTCGTCGGTCCACTTAAATACGACTCCCTTTTGGGTTAGGCGAGTCAATGGCGATGCGATTCTCGAGAAATCTTTCACAAATCTACGGTAGTATCCGGCTAAACCAAGGAAACTCCGTATCTCACTAGCTGATGCAGGTTGCTTCCAGTCCACAACTGCCTCAATCTTCTTTGGGTCAACGGCAACACCTTCTGCCGAAACAACATGTCCTAGGAACGACACGCTGTTCATCCAAAACTCGCACTTGCTTAGCTTTGCATAAAGCTGGTTGTCCCGCAGCGTCTGAAGTACTTCTCTCAAGTGCTCGACATGAGTCTCCCTATCCTTTGAGTAGATCAAGATGTCATCGATGAACACAACAACAAACTTGTCTAAGAACGGTCGAAACACTCTATTCATTAAATCCATAAAGGCTGCTGGAGCATTAGTCAAGCCGAATGGCATGACCAAAAACTCATAGTGTCCGTATCTCGTACGGAATGCTGACTTAGGAACATCTTCGGGTCTGATCTTCAACTGATGGTATCCTGAACGAAGATCGATTTTTGAAAACACGGTCGCCCCTTCTAGCTGATTGAACAGATCATCTATTCTTGGTAAGGGATACTTGTTACGAATGGTTGCTTTATTCAATTCTCTGTAATCGATGCACAACCGCATCGTCCCATCTTTCTTCTTCACAAATAGCACTGGAGCTCCCCATGGAGATACACTTGGGCGAATGTATCCCCGATCTAGCAATTCTTGTAGCTGTACCTTTAGTTCCTTCAATTCTGCCGGAGCCATCCTGTACGGCGCTCTTGATATCGGACGAGTATCCGGAAATGTATCAATTGTGAATTCAATTTCTCTATCCGGCGGCATTCCAGGTATCTCGTCCGAAAACACATCGGGGAACTCTGCCACAATTTCGGTCTGATTTGAGTCTACACCTTTCATTCAAGTGTCTAGCACAGAAGCAAGGAACCCTTCACACCCTGAGTACAACATGTGCCTTGCTGTAACTGCCGATATTACCATGGGTCCTTGGAACGCCGAGCCACACGAGTAAGAGAACTCTGTTTCTCCTGTTAGGCGAAACACAACTCTCTTATCCGTACAGTCAATTATTGCATGATAGGCGTTGAGCCAGTCCATTCCCAAGATGATATCGTACTCTTTGATGTCGAATACAATTGCATCCAGAGATAAAGTCTTGCCTCCAATTTTAATGTAGCCGTCCCTGCAAATCAAAGTTGCAGGCATATCTACTCCCGAAGGAGTGCTAACACACAAAGCTGTCTTTAGTTGAGTCATACAAAATTTATTTTTCGTTACAAAATCAGAAAAGATAAAGCAATGAGTAGCACCAGAATCAAAAAGTACTCTTGCAGGTGTGCCTTTATATAGCAACGTACCTGTTATAACATTTTCTGCGGTCTGGGCCTCTGCCTGAGTCAAGGCATAAACCCTTGCTTGTCCACCTTGTTGATTCGGTGCATTCCCAACTAGAGCCGATAAGGCTGGTGGCGCTTCGCCATGATGTTGGTTGTTATATGGGCCCCGGTTGTGATTGTTGTTATGCCCACGATAATGATTGTTGTTATGCCCACGAGGAGGATGCTGATTCCCTCCTCTATTCCTGCAGTCAGCTTCCTTGTGGCCCTATTCGCCACATTTGAAACACTTAACCCGACAATCTTCGGATCGATGTCCCCAACGGTTGCAAGATTTACAATGTTTTGCATGTTGAGACCCCCTATTGTCTCCAGTATTGTGACGCTTAGGTGCGTCGTTCCTGCTAGCAGACCAAGGTCGTTTCTGATTATTGAGTCCTTGGTTGCTCTTCGTTGTCTCACGACTAGCCGGCTTATGAAATCTCTCCATCTCGAGAGCTGTCTCGTACGCCTCCCGGTAAGACGTACATTTTTGACTTAGAACATCCCGCTCAAGGCCCTCATTCAAGCCTTGCACAAATCTTCCTCGCTTTGCGTCGTCATTCGGTACCATGTACCCAGCGAATGCGACTCTCTTTAAAAACTCTGTCTCGTAGTCATGCACTGACATACTGCCCTGTCGAAGTGCAATGAACTCATTCTCTTTTTGTTGACCGACAGCAAGTGGGATGAATTGAGTAATGAAAGCCTGCTTGAAGGCCTCCCAAGACATCTTCATATCCTGACTATTTCCGCAAAGTACCTGTCTCTGCGAAATCCACCATTCCTGGGCCTTGAGGCGAAGTTGTACAGCGGCACACTCCACTCTCTTACTGCCCTGAATCTCTAACATTCAGAAATAGCCCTCCAGTGTGTTCAAGAAGCCCATCACCTCATCTGGCTCCTCTTTTCCATTAAATTCAGGCGGGTCGCAACTCTTAAATTCAGAGAACTTGAAGCTCGGTCTCTTCCGTGTCGGCATCTCAAATTTCTCTGCCGGCATTTCCACGGTCTCGGTTACTGCAGCCTTTGCAGAAACATTAGAATCGGCCGTCAGCTTGGTGACAATCTGAGTCGGACTATCCACTTGTTTTTGTTGAGCATCCAGCTGCTCCTGAAACTGATACTGAAGCTGCTCTTGAAGCGCGCGATGTTGAGCTTCGCTCTGCTTCCTCTGAGCCTCCATTTGCTTAATCAGTTTCTCAATCGGGTCCGACGATGAATTCGTCTTTGAGCTATCACCCTTAGTCATTCTACAACAAAGAAATAATTCCATTAGCACTCATAAAATATTTATGGGCTTATTGTATGGAATATTATTTCATGCCAGCGCTATCGATACCATCAATCGAGAAAATTTGCATCAAGACTTCCTTTTGAAAAATATTTTTAAAATCCGAGGATTTGAAACCGTGCTCTGATACCAACTTGTCACGCCCCGATTCAGGGAATCGCTCGCTTTGCTTCGATTCACGCCGAATCGATCGTCCTCGCTAAGGCGTGATGCCGTACAAGTCTGGAGTTGCACTTGTACAAGGCTAGAACATGCACATTTATATCATTTTGAAACATTTGAAAGTAAGCCACAGTTGCGGAAACATTGAGACACAATATAGGAAGAAGAAATACTCATTTTATTCATAATTGTAGTCAGAATACAACTTTTCTCGATAATATTTGAAATGCCATTTCGGCTACATGGATTCATGAAAAGAAGTACAACTGATAGGCTGCCATGAAATAATTCCCCGTTCCATACATCATGCCCCTTTAGTACTTTGAAATATAAGTAGCTATCTTTGAAATCTCCGCAATACTTTGTGCGTCTTTAGGGAAAAACAACTTAAAAGGAAACAGCAGTTCAGAAAGCTTTAGTTGCGAGGTGCGCCCGAGCCTTCTCCAGTACCTGTGGAAGAGGGGGTCAGCACATTATAACAATGCGCTGGTGAGCCCCGTTGGCCCACTCAGCTAAACCAACATTTTATTAATGACAAGCATTTTAAAGATAGGAAATCATTAGGGACAGGCAACATTTAGAGTAAATCACAATTCAAATGACATGGTAGTTCAATAAACCATGTTTACTTTACCATTGGCCGAATCCAGCTTTCCTGCATAAGATACAGGATAATAATAATATACTTACCGCCCCTGCATAAGACATTGATTAGCATACATTCCCACGATGTGACCACTGGTGTTGCTAAACCATATGGACTCTTTTAATTAATTCATTTGCATTTGGGACTTCAAGATAATGAGATGACAACACGGTAGGGAGCTAGCCTCTATGATGCCTCGCATTACTCATGTTTCCCAAAGCACTTCATTATTTCCTGTAGAACTCCCTAACTATATGTCCGAGTATTCAAAGTAATGAATATTCAAACAAAAGATTTTCCCTAGACACTTCACTGTACATTTAGTATCCCACGTTTGGTTGCATGTAAGTAAAGCTGCATAGTTGCTTTACAAATATTTGGAAATTAAATATAAAGATGAATTACTTGGCCTTCTTCCTGCTGTAATGGTCGAGTGATTTGTAATTTTGTTGAGGGAATTTGAAGCTTCTGCAATTATTTTACTGCTTTTTTCTTGTTATGGGAAGTACGAATCGATGCTTTCGCCAAATAAATTATGTATGCATTAAGATAACAATTTACTATTGGACTCTAGAATTAAATAAAGAAACATTCAAGTATTGGCTTGTAGCCCAGCCCAAAGAAAACTCAATTCCTATTTTTTACTTCCTGTACTGTCCAAATAACCTGGTTCAGGCCCAAACCACATATCGTAAAATACACCTCCCTACTCCTTAAATGCTAACCAATTTACTAAAAGTATGATTTCTTGGCTAAACCCAAGATCTCGGCCCACAACCTCACAGCTTGTAACCGGTCCAACCCAACCTATTTCTTCTAAATCTAGCAACAATGCTACTCTCTTTCCTCACTGCTGTGATTGTGGACAGCTGTAAAAATTAAATAAGGAACCTATATCTTGACTCCCAAGTTCTTGAAGGGTCACCTGACTTTCGATTTCCCAAGAGTCAATGACTTTTCGGTTTCCCAAGAGTCAAGTGGACTCATAAATAGACGAAGGAGATTCCTTCTCTCTCCATCACATTATTCATTATTCAAATCCACTACAGCTTTAACCCTTCATTTCTGGCTGATGGAAGAAGTAAAGTAAGGAGTAGAAGTAGACTTGCTGGTTGAGTGAAGTACAGGCGAATGTGTGTCCGACTCGATATACACAGTGTGCATAGAATATTTGAAGTAATAGGCAACATGATCATTCTTAGCATTTCATAACCATTATTCTAGGCATCAATTCAATCATTTCAATGTTCAGTTCATTGCAGTGTAATCAATTCATTTCAATGTTCTATCTCTAGCTTCTTAGTGGTATTGACTTGTGGCATTAGCATCTTGATATCGATCAACGGATGTTGCAAGATAATTATTTAGTTGGCATGAAGGAATAGCGAGAGGGACATTACCACCACAGAGATCCACACTCACCAAATTAGAGAATCGCCGAGAGAGAGAGGAACACTTGCACGCTTAGCCTTCCGTCACGCGTCAGTCTGCATTGGCACCAAAAGTTTGGTTAATAATCCATCTTGTTGTGTTCTCTTCTTTCAGAATTCTCAAGAATGAATGCTATGCAAATCGATAAAAACGGGCAAGAATCAAATCATAGAAAATCGTTCAGAAAAGCATCCATCAAAACCAAGCAACAAAACCAGCAGCAAAACATCCAGAGAAAACACTTGGACGCATTTCAAGAGAAACCAATCCATTAGTTGGAAAGGTTCTTATGCACTTGTCCGTGATCGATTCGATGCCGACGGTAAGTTTCTCCAATACTCGGTTCCGACCGATTTAGCCAAGCCACAAGCCTTACATAGTGAACCGCTAGGAGCGGGACACTACATAGACCTCAATACAAAGAGATAAATATATCTATAACATTTGATGGCAAAATCATATAATAGTTAGTTATAACTAACTGCGACAACGTTTAAATTTTTGGAATGAAATGGTTAAAATAATTTGTAATTAAATAGAGTTATTTGTATATACCCCCCCCCCCCATCGTAATTGCTAATTCTATTACAACCCCCCCCCCCCCCCCCCCCCCCTTCCACATTTTTCGAAAAATCACTACTACCACCTACCCCCCCCCCCCCCCCCCAACAACCGTGCCCGCGCAACAATTCTTAAAACATAGGCATTTTCTTTTGGGGGGGAGGGTGCGGGGGGGGGGGGGGGGGGGGGGACAATTATAAATAACAAGTTATGAAGGATTGGGGGTAGTAGCAATTTTCTTTAAAAATTGGGGGTAGTAGAATTAGCAATTAGGATTCGAGGGTTAAATACAAACAACTCTTGTAAATATATGTATATAGTTAGTTAGACATTGTTCACTTGAATTGGGATAATTTTTCTATTAATACTTGATTTTTTTTAATAAGAGAGTATCCAAGTTCCTGAATCTAATGGATAAATAGTTGAATATATCAAAAATAATCCATTTATAATTAGGATTGATATCTGGTTGGGTTGGATCAGTCCCATGTATAGTGCTAGTCTTAGTCCTCTAGTTCTTGCGGTCCATATTCGAGCTCGATATAAGTTACATATATAAGTTACAGGTTGGATCCTAGTTCTCTACATACAGTTTGTTATATTTGTTCACCATAAAATTTTGCCCGCGTATACTTCATATATTCTATCTATATATAAAATCGGATACCAATCCTGATTTGAAAATGAGGTAAGATTTATGTGGAAACGGATTCTATCAATTTATAGACTAGATTTTTTTTTGGGGGGGGAGGAGGGGGGCGGGGGGGGGGGGGGGGGGGGGGGGGCGTCCTACCTATCCATAGTCAGTGTTCGGACACAATAAAACCTACATTGGGATGCGTCCGATGATACTACTTAAAATTATAATAGGTATCCTCCATGGAGAATTAATGCAACTCATTTCATTCTCAGCTCATTCATATATGGGACTAACTCCCAATTTACACTAGAATTTAGAAAGGTATAGTTGTTTGAAAGAAGTACCTTTTTTTTTTACATTTAAGATTTTTTTGAGAGAATCATAGTTATTATAAGAAACTGTATTAGGAGAATTGAGCAAATTTATGTTTCAATTGCCCTTAACAAACTATTATTTTATTAATTAAAAGAAAAGAAAAGAACACTTAATGGAGTGTGGGGGAGATCCATCTCCCACGTTTCCAAATAAGTTGTCATCATCAAAATCAAAAGTTCACGCTCTTTTAAAATAACTGGAAGCCCTTTAAGAGTATTTAAAGATATTGATTGAAGTTATTAATTATGAATGTGATTTAAGTTAATTCTCTTTATGTTTCTAAACACTACTACTCCAAACGCTATATTTTAATATATTAAATACAAGACAATGTGTCTTTAATGAACCTTTCTTCATACATCTTTGATAATTTTCCTGTATATACATCTTTATTCTATGCAATTAGAAAACAAAACAAGCACCATATCTAGTGAGAGGGATCCAACAAGAGAGAGATGGCGAAGGCTAACATGTTCTCATTCGCTGTGATGACCTTTGTTCTAGCAATTGTACTAACAGGGGAGCTTGTGGTATCAGAAGACTGCAATGCTAGCTTTCATAATGATCTAGTACTTCAGTGCCATAAATTCGTCTTAATACCAATACCAACAACCGAGCCTTCACCTCAATGTTGTGAAGCTATAGGTCGTACAAACTTTACATGCGCCTGCAGACATGTTACACCTGCACTTGAAGCAAGAATTAGCATGGAAAAAGTTGTCTACGTCACCAAAAAGTGTGACAAACCCCTCACAAGTGGAACCAAATGTGGAAGTAAGTTTGCTAACAATTAATCTAACTATCACCTATTTGGTCATAGTAATTTTTCTAATTATCATATTATTGTATATATTATTTTTCTAATTTCTATATTAATTTAACTTAGATATCTTCTAATGTACTGGTCCTAAATTTGTATTGATATTACATTAGGATAAAATAAAAACTTTGATGAGAACTTCTTAATATGATTGTTAAAGCTCAATGAATTAATATACAATGTTCTTATTCTTTATTCATCATAATATCATATATACATCTTTCTTAACCTAACAAAACCTTAAAAATTCATATTAGCAATACACACACATACTCTCTTATATAAAAGTGGATTATTCATGTCTTAATATCATGTGTTGATTTCTTAATAGGGTGATCTAATTGCCCAATTGTCTAGATCGAGTGACTATTCATGTCTTCATTACTTAGCATTTCTACGATCCAGTTCCAGTTTTTTTTTCTTTCGAAAAAGTCTCCTTTTTATACACAACTTATTAATCTGATCATATTTTTGATCCTAAATCGCATTTGACCATTGAAGAAAAAAGACAAGATAAACTAGGACATAGAAAACATAGCAATCAAAATCTGTGACCCCTCAGTCATACTCAGCCTCGTCATAGAAGTTGAACACATCTAAAAAGTCCCTCTCATCTTGGGGTGCACATTTTTAAAGTTCTTGTTATGTTGTATCAAAACTCTATAGTTGTGAGGTTAAAGCTTAAATATTCATATTATTTCAATATGACTTCCTATATTGCCGGGCAAAGAGTTGGATTTTGTAATTCGGTACAGTTTTACAATATTCGCTTAAAATACTTGACGGGTGATTAATGGAATCTAGGTTGCTCAATATCACGATAAGTTTCCAACTATTGAAGTAAAACTCTAAATTATGAGGATTGGTGAGGGTTAAATATTTGTATTATTTCAACACGCATTTGATCTATAATTTGTTTTAACTAAACCCTAAATTTCTGAAACCGTATTTAATCGCAAAACACATCTCCCAATTGAGTTGTAATACATAATCTCAATATCTTTTATAATAATTATTTGTTTAATTTGATCTTAACCACAAACCACATGCATGACATCTTAAAATATTAGAGTTTCTTCTATGAATTGATACAAAACTTTCGAGTCTTTACTCATTGTAATGACACAAGTACGTCAAACTGATACCTAACAAAAAAGTTAGAAAATTATATTAGCAATACTGAAGTCAGGTTATTCCACACTACACAATTATACAAACATTGTCTCTCTTTTGCATTATACTTAGATAATTTTTAGTCCATGCAATCTATTACTCTATGTTACTGTAAAACTTTGTTGATGCTATTTTCATGTTGTACAGGTTACCTTGTTCCATCAAACTAATGTGCTTTTGTTGAAAGCTCCAACCGGGACAATAGACGTGGACTTAAACAAATAAAATGTATAATTAATTGATTGATGTTCACTTTATATAACAGAGCATTATTGTCATCTTTAATGAAGTGATCTTTTTTACGTCTTGGTAACTTACTGGAAGAATCACCTTTTTATTTGTACAGGTTATAATTTGACCTAATTTTTTCAGCAAATAAACTAAATAAACAAAAACATGAACATAAAAAAATTAAGCAATCAAAATCTAGGACCTCCCCCCTTCGACCACACTCCAAGTTGCTCTTCCAACAACTTGATCGTCGAGGCACTCGAACTCTATCACCTCCCTCTCCGCAGTCGTCACTATCGAAGTAGAAGAGTCGGGAACACTACATGACGATGTCGCTGTAGCCTCCTCAGGAAGTTGAGCATGGCGAGCGCCCCACCTCGTCTAGAATACGGTCTGGTCGTACGCCCTGGCCGCCTCCTCGGTCGTAGCATACGTCCCGAGTGACACCCGCACCCCTTCGTGGTTCGAGTCGCGTATCTCCACCACGAACTCCCCCACGGCCAGCATCGCACCCCGCGATATCGGACTCGGCGTTGGTGATCACCCAACTCCTTTGCTCTAGTAGAGCACTTGATGTCCTTCTGGTTCTGGGTTGGCAACTAGAGTAGAATGTTACGTTGGAGGAGAGGTTTAGATTATATTTTGCGAGAATGAGCTACTAACACTTTTAAACGTGACAGATGGTTGAGTTCATTGCATAGGACTTTGATGGGTCAAACTCAAATCGATGGCTAGCTAATTAAGGGTGGACCCATGTGATTTTGACATTTGTGTAAAGGTCTCTACTTCTTTTTAAGAGGAATCATGTGATTTCAATAATTGTTAATCAATCCTCATGTGCTACAGAGACTTAATTCACTAGTGCTTAATTTGTTTGGGAACTTTTGTGAGAGAGAAGGAAAATTTAAGGAAAAGAAAAATGGAGGAGTGTAAAATGGAAGTAAAGTTATTTTTTTCTTCTTTTTTTTGGATGGACAAAAGTGGGAGAAGGAAAATTTCAAAAATAATTTTTTATTTGTTTATGGATAGAAATATAATTACTATTTAGTCCTTATTATTCTCAAATGATAAATTATTATCACCTTTTTGGGGGGTGGTGGGGTAATTCACTCAAATTCCTCTTATCTCTCTCCATTTTCCTCTCACTTTTGAGAGAAAATTTTTTTAGTGGGACCCACATACTTTTTTTTCCTCAAATTCCCCTCACCTATTTTCCCTCCTCATTCCAAACACCATCACTTTTAATTTTTCTCTCACTTTTTCCTCAACTTTTTCCTTCCTCCCATTTTCCCCTTCCCAAATTGTACTAAGCTCGGTGCTACAATTCTTTGTCCAACCGAATAATATTATGTATTTTGTGGGAATGATACTAAAATGTAAATTAGAAACTAAACGACTGATGCGAACATTCGTCTTCATCAACTCTAGCATCCTCCTCGATTCTTCGGGAGTTGGATCCTAATTATGTCTCCAAATCCAAGGACCACGAGCGGACGAGTTATTTAACGCCCCGACCCGGAATCACCCGAATCATCGTCCTCGCAGGGGGCGTGATGCCGCACGAGCCTGGAGTTGCGCTCGTGCAAGACAAGATGACAAGTTCTGAAATGGTTATCTTTTGATTCGATATTAACAACGAAAGAAAACAGAGTATACGAAACAATTCTCTTTATTGATATCCGAAACTGAGATTACAATGGCTTTCGATAGCCTAACAATATATGCCAGATTGGCTACAACACTCAGGTTCTCTCTTGCCCACAAAGGATTTCACCGTTCCATACATCATGCCTTCTATATCTCGGTCGCATTAATCCAGTTACGTAGTCCGAGCGTCAATGCGATCGCACGCTTCAATGCGCTTCGGCATTCCAAGCCTCAACACGTTCAAGCAACGCTTGGCCGCGAGCAATCCATTCCCTGCACCCTACATGAAGCTGGTGGGGGATCAGTACGTTCGTCCTCGCATGTACAGAAGCAAAGATCATCTTTCCAAACCGACATTGTAATATTTATGTTGAATCATGCAACTTAGCTTATGATCTTGCTATGTTCTCCTTAGGGTCAATTTTATGGCATATTCGAAAGCGTAAAGCATGTTATCATAGCAGCATGTTATCATAGCAGCATGTTATCGAATTGAATGTACAAGCAAACAAGCAATCTCGTGTTTGATTCGTGGCACGACTTACCAAGTCGACGCACTCGCCCTTGTACCGACGCAAGGTGAATACGTCGTAATCCTTCCCTGTCATGTTATATGTGCATCTCTAAGCAGGATCTCTATGCGGGACGCATACGCGCCTACACTTTCAACCCATCGTTCCTTAACTATATGAGGGCCGTTGGCATATCTGCGCCAGAATGGACTAAAGGAGTTCCTTTCTTTTCTCTCCTTCTTTTCTATATTTGGTCGGGCTGCCCGGCGTTTCACGGGTTGGGTCACATCCCAACAACCGAAACGTTCCCGCTGCATACCATCATTTGCGGCTTTTCCCATCTTGTTTAAGGATGTGCACCTACAAAGAATATTCGAATCCCTACGCGGCCAATCGGTTCCGGGGCGCTCCTCCGGCATTTAACCATTTTGGGGAAAACACTCGTGCACGAGCTATTATCACATTAGTCTCGAGCCCATTCCAATCGACCATGCAACGCCTTATCATTCAGGTAATCAAATTCAAACAACCAAACATAGTCTTGAGTCCGAGACTCAGACTTATCATCTCGCATCTCTTTCGTTAGCTTTCTGTGTTCTTATATTTCATACTTCATTTCAATGATTCAATGGCATCGTGCCTCAACTCAATGCTCGTCAACCGAACGACCCGAAGGTCTTGAACACATTTCGAGGCACCATGTCATATCCGACAGTTCCGTCACATTCATGCCACAACTGTATTCTCTCGCAATGAAGCCATCTTTTATTATCCCGTGCACGTAGGCACGTTTCGATCGTATATCCATGTTCTATAACTTAGCATTCCATGTTCGGGGCTTGCGCGCTAGGGCGCTCGCCTATTGTCTTTCAATGTTCTAGCCGTCTAACTCGTGCGCGAAGGCACGGTATGGTTCGTGCACTAAGGCACTCGCCGAGTACAGTTATCCCATGTTCTTACGGCTTGCGCACCGAGGTGCTCGCCTATGCGATATCCAATGTCCCGTAGCGACTCGTGTATATTGATGCACGTTTTATTTCAATTGTTCTTACTTAGTGTTCGACTCACACTATGATTTATCCCCGATCGAACCACGCCCGTGGCGTCGATAGGTTAACTTAGCATACAATGATATATTTGACTTATCGAATGAAGGAGTAAAAAGAAGTCAATCCTTCCACCTTGTGTCGATATGCCTTCATCGTTCCGCCGAGCCGATGCGGCTCGATTCCCTAACTTTGTTGCACGGCCACTCTCCTGACTTAGCTATTCGAGCACTTCGTGCTTCATTGAATCATACGTCCGATTTGCCTTAGCGTGCCCAAGTCTCAGTCCGTCGCAAGGCGACGATTTGATTTCGCGGACCCCTTACTAAATATTACAAAAGATCGACCTCTAATATTTTTCCGTCAACGTATAACCTGTACACGAAACCAACTAAAATTAATACTTGCATCGATTCGGACTTGCGCCTTGATCGATTCGATTTCTTAGAATCTTCGAGCCGATTCAACGCACTCATCCTTCGGGCAACGTGGCGCTTCGCATCGATTCAACTCGATGCATTCTTTCGGGGCAAGGAAACTCTTCGCATCAACTTAGTTTGATGCATTGCTCGGGACAACTTAACTCTCTTATCGATTTGCATCGATACATTTTGTTCGGTCCACGCGACTCGTTGAGTCAGCGCTTCAGCGTAATGCACCGTGCGGAGCGGGGCATTACAGAATATACCACTCAAAACAAGGTTCGTCCTCGAACCAAAACCACTACTCCGACTAAGTGTTTTATAGATCGTTTCACGATCTCGTCCCACCAATGTTGTTCAGTTTCACACTATCTCGTAAGCTTTTTCATTAACATTTCATAGTCTTCCCTGCAGCTTGATTTGAATTTTGTATACAACTCGATTTGGATCCATACCTATATTCAAGGCGTCCCGAAGATATATGTATTTTGACCAATTCCAGTGGTAGCAAATTGGAACAAAGCTGACAGGTAAATTTTAATCCTATGCTTGCCATCTCGTACTCTCGATCGAACTTATCCTTAGCAACCGTTCTCAAAGTTTCATCGCATATTTATATTCGATACATACGTGATTCATTCAATAAAGTCACTATACGCGACACGATTCAAAATCGCCCTTCTCATTTCATATGTTTTATCGGAACTATCAATTCTATGCGTCGCATCGAGCTATTGCGCATCCGATCGCAACGATCCTTCGCAACGCCTTACGTTCGAAGTCGCCACTCAACTATTTCCGAAGTCTGGCTATGCACTTATCTCGATACAATTTCCTTTGTTGACTTGCAACCGCATCAACATTCAGGACTACGTCCGCTAGGTTACTTACATAGTCCCCGTGCTTAACTTCTCCCGACACAGCTTTCAATTAACATTGCACAAAGGCCACAATCTATCCGACACGAAAGTTTACATCAAGGCGACGGTGCTCAAGACAACGATCGCCTCGACACGAAGGTCTTTACGATGCGTCTTACATTCGATTTCCTAACTCGTAGGAATTCACTAGCCAAATTCCCAACGTATCCGTCTCGTAACATCGAATATAAGTCCGATTCATGCAAGCTCAATTGTAAGGTGAATCTGAATCTAACAACATGACTCGCAAGTCATTTCCTTATCGTTCTCTCTCGTGCATAGCACGATTCTCGCAATCGCCTATCCGAATCACCAAGTTCGTTGGTGAATTTCTAATTTGATCGTCGACCAACATAACCATTCAAGTATTCATCCGACGAATACTCAAAATCCAACTATATCATTCTCAATCGAAAGCTGGTCCAATAATTTCCGTTCGTCTAGACTTATCGTCAACATACACCGTATTATATTTGTTATCGATGTAATCTCATATGCGATATCGCATGGGTCATCTTACGGTCTGCAGCATTCAATTTGATTTGGCGGTCAAGTCTTCTAGGGTCAGCTGCCCCGAAGCTACGCTCGATAACTGTGGATCATCACCGAAGGATAGTTTACTACGAACCATACTATATCTTATTTCGGAGCCAAATCACGTTCCGACGATTCTATGCGATTACCCAACTTCGGACAAAACCATTTCTATCGGCGCAACTGATGCGCAACTATCCTCCGAGTCAAGTCATGCACTACCTTCGATGATTCCGCAATTTATGAAACATCTGCTCGTATCGATTTCGAGTCTATCTTATTCGCGGGTCGACACACGAGATGCTATACGCATCGAGCAATCGTCGATGACTTATAGTCCCGTCTTGATTAATCATGTACTTCATGACCAACCAGTTCGTTCCTTCTCGTATCATTATTTACAAAACTAGATAGCGCAAGGCGCACTCCATTTTGTATTCACACATCGTGTTTACGTTTCCTTGCGTATCGATCTTGATAGTTCATATCAATTTCGATAGCAAGAGGGTCGACTTCGAATCCATTTCAACGTCAACTTAACTCGCATCGCATACATCCAAGTTCGCAACAAACTTTTCCATACACATCCACTCGTTCTCCGATTTGCCACATCCCGCTATACTTTAATCGCGTAACCGAGTTACCGATTATCCAACATCGTGCCCTCGAGTTATACGATCTCGCCCTCTAAGTTTCGCGTGTTTTCAGTCGTACTCAAATGAGTGTCGCCGTAACGTAACCAACTATTTCTTAGGTACGATTACTCACGTCAACCAACTCTTCACCGAAGTCGCACATCGTGCGATTCGATTACAATTTGCATCGCCCAACATTTCTATCAAAATCGCAAGTCGTGCGATTCGATTCGTCTCGCCCAACATTTCTTCGAGATCGCAAGTCATGCGACTCAATCGCCTAGCCGAACATTTCTATCAAGATCACAAGTCGTGCGATTTGATTCGTCTCGCCCAACATTTCTACCCAGATCGTAAGTCGTGCGACTCATTTATAAGTTCGAGTATTCCTTTCCCGTCGATCCGATTATTGCGTCAAGGCATAATCGTTCCGCTAGTCTCGGTCGTCCGACCGACTTATCATTTTCTTCTGACGTATCATTTATTGATACGAGTCTCGCCTTATCGTCCCAACCAATTTTCGAAGAACACTTGCATTAACATTCCGTCATACAAATTTCCCATCGACTCTCGGTACTCTCCCGTCCGTTGCGGATAAACCTTCCGCAATTCTCACAACGCGTCGATGCAATTTATCGCACAAGTGCTATACCATATACCAATCAGAATCGAGTCATTCATCGCCTACGTGGTACGGCATATACCACTCGAAACTCAAGTCATTTCCCTCGCATTGTACTTAGTATTAACCAACAATCTCTTCCGACTCACGATTTCCGCAGTGATCGTGCTTGATCACAACCGTAACTTTGATTCTATCACATCCGACACAACTCGGTTAATGTTCTCGTTTGCCAACATAAGTTTGGTGTGCAACCGAACGATTCGTTCTATCGATTTATGATTTCAATTCGTTCCTTACGTTGCATCTCGTGCAACAATTTATTTAGATACGCGTTGCACCCCGTGCAACAAATTTCACTTCCGATACGCGTTGTACATCGTGCTACGATTTATTTTCGACATTTCATTTCACTTTGTACAACAATTTATTTCCAATTTCCTTCGTACTTCGTACAACGATTAATTTGATATGCATTGCACCACGTGCAATGATTTTACTTCCAACACGCGTTGTACATCGTACAACGACTTATTTCTGACTTCCAAGTCAATGCCAAAATCCGTTCAGCACATTCGGTATTGGCTTATCACTTCTCACTTTCATTTTAACGCATATTCACATTAACTCGCTGCACTTCGTGCATCATTTTATTTCTCATTCAACATGTTACATTGCAACAACATCTCAAATCGTATTTCACAATTTGTTGCGCTTGCAGCAACTAACATTTTTACGGCTCATTTGCATTCAATGCAATATACCCTTCGCGACCTTCTTAGCAAACATCATGAAATTTTCAAAACACATGCGGCAAAATTTCACGATTTGTATTAGACTTATTGTATGGAACATCCAGTGCGGCATCGAGTAGAGTCAAGAGTGATATCAAGTGGTGGTGGGCAACTTTTCGAATTGTAATGAAGCGAGCGTCCAGAGGAAATTGAACCTAGAGCTCTGATACCAATTTGTCACGCCCCGACCCGGAATCACCCAAATCATCGTCCTCGCAGGGGGCGTGATGCCGCACGAGCCTGGAGTTGCGCTCGTGCAAGGCAAGATGACAAGTTCTGAAATGGTTATCTTTTGATTCGATATTAATAATGATAGGAAAACAGAGTATACGAAACAATTCTCTTTATTGATATCCGAAACTGAGATTACAATGGCTTTCGATAGCCTAACAATATATGCCAGATTGGCTACAACACTCAGGTTCTCTCTTGCCCACAAAGGATTTCACCGTTCCATACATCATGCCTTCTATATCTCGGCCGTATCAATCCAGTTGCGTAGTCCGAGCGTCAATGCGATTGCACGCTTCAATGCGCTTCGGCATTCCAAGCCTCAACACGTTCAAGCAATGCTTTGCCGCGAACAATCCATTCCCTGCACCCTGCATGAAGCTGGTGGGGGATCAGTACGTTCGTCCTCGCATGTACTGAAGCAAAGATCATCTTTCCAAACCGACATTGTAATATTTATGTTGAATCATGTAACTTAGCTTATGATCTTGCTATGTTCTCCTTAGGATCAATTTCATGGCATATTCGAAAGCGTAAAGCATGTTATCATAGCAGCATGTTACCGAATTGAATGTACAAGCAAACAAGCAATCTCGTGTTTGATTCGTGGCGAGACTTACCAAGTCGACGCACTCGCCCTTGCACCGACGCAAGGTGAATACGCCGTAATCCTTCCCTGTCATGTTATATGTGCATCTCTAAGTAGGATCTCTATGCGGGACGCATACGCGCCTACACTTTTAACCCATCGTTCCTTAACTATATGAGGGCCGTTGCCGTATCCGCGCCGGAATGGACTAAAGGAGTTCCTTTCTTTTCTCTCCTTCTTTTTTCAATATTTGGTCGGGCTGCCCGGCGTTTCACGGGTTGGGTCACATCCCAACAACCGAAATTTTCCCGCTGCATACCATCATTTGCGGCTTTTTCCATCTTGTTTAAGGATGTGCGCGTACAAAGATTATTCGGATCCCTCCGCGGCCAATCGATTCCGGGGCGCTCCTCCAGCATTTAACCGTTTTGGGGGAAACACTCGTGTACGAGCTATTATCACATTAGTCTCGAGCTTATTCCAATCGACCATGCAACGCCCTATCATTTAGGTATTCAAATTCAAACAACCAAACATAGTCTTGAGTCCGAGACTCAGACTTATCATCTCACATCTCTTTCGTTAGCTTTCTGTGTTATTATATTTCATACTTCATTTCAATGATTCAATGGCATCGTGCCTCAACTCAATGCTCGTCAACCGAACGACCCGAAGGTCTTGAACACCTTTCGAGGCACCATGTCATATCCGACAGTTCCGCCACATTGATGCCACAACTGTATTCTCTCGCAACGAAGCCATCTTTTACTATCCCGTGCACGTAGGCACGTTTCGATCGTATATCCATGTTCTATAACTTAGCATTCCATGTTCGGGGCTTGCGCGCTAGGGCGCTCGCCTATTGTCTTTCAATGTTCTAGCCGTCTAACTCGTGCGCGAAGGCACGGTATGGTTCGTGCACTAAGGCACTCGCCGAGTACAGTTATCCCATGTTCTTACGGCTTGTGCACCGAGGCGCTCGCCTATGCGATATCTAATGTCCCGTAGCGACTCGTGCATATTGTGCACGTTTCATTTCAATTGTTCTAACTTAGTGTTCGACTCATACTATGATTTATCTCCGATCGGACTACGCTCGTGGCGTCGATAGGTTAACTTAGCATACAATAATATATTTGACTTATCGAATGAAGGAGTAAAAAGAAGTCAATCCTCCCACCTTGTGTCGATATGCCTTCGTCGTTTCGCCGAGCCGATGCGGCTCGATTCCCTAACTTTGTTGCACGGCCACTCTCCTGACTTAGCCATTTGAGCACTTCCTGCTTCATTGAATCATACGTCCGATTTATCTTAGCGTGCCCAAGTCTCAGCCCGTCGCAAGGCGACAATTTGATTTCGCGGACCCCTTACTAAATATAGCAAAAGATCGACCTCTAATATTTTCCCGTCAACGTATAACCTGCACACGAAACCAACTAAAATCAATACTTGCATCGATTCGGACTTGCGCCTTGGTCGTTCGATTTCTTAGAATCTTCGAGCCGATTCAACGCACTCATCCATCGGGGCAACGCGGCGCTTCGCATCGATTCAACTCGATGCATTCTTTCGGGGCAAGGAAACTCTTCGCATCAACTTAGTTTGATGCATTGCTCGGGACAACTTAACTCTCTTATCGATTTGCATCGATACATTTTGTTCGGTCCACGCGACTCGTTGAGTCAACGCTTCAGTGTAATGCACCGTGCGGAGCGGGGCATTACAATTTATGTCGTCTACTCTACCCCACCTAAGGCCGCGTATGTTTAGTACAGTTTTGACCGATCACCACTTTTAGTTGAGTGTAGTTTTGGCCGTTCACTAGTGCATTCTCTAATGTATTGTTGGATTGTATCTCGTTTCAGTTGAGCGCTCAAAAAAGTGACAATGGTGTTGGTAATTTAGTCCCACATCAGATAGGAGGTGGGATCATGATGTGTAGATAATTAGGATTAGTTCAGGCGTTACATGGGAAACCTCTTTTAAGACATATGGGCCAAATTCAATATTGCACCTCATGGGTCAACTCTGGTTCGTGTCATACGGCATTTCCAACAAATGGTATCAGATCCCATGGTTTTAGGGCTAGTTTGGACAGCTCTAATTGATTCGAGGCATATGGTGCTGAACGTTCATGCATATACGCGAATATACGAGCTCTCTTCTTAAGGTAGAGTTAGAAGCATATGAAACTACGAGGATTTACACGAATTGTCTTCAACAGTTGGTTTGACTCATCCAAGGTAGGGCAAGACGTTGTGGTTGGCACACAATGATAGTGTAGATAAACGTGTCGGTTTGGTTATGTGGTGGAACGGATCGAGATGACAACATATTGGATCTTCTATGTGCTCGGCTAGTGGGAACGAATAAAGGTAGCAAGAGTTCTAAGGTTGTTCGGATGACATGAGTGAACAAAAGATTGCACGGATGCTAAGGTTGTTCGGAAAGCGGGAACGAGCAAATATAGCAAGGTGCTAAGATTATTCGGCTAGCGGAAATGAGCTAAGGTAGAGATTGTTAGATTGTATTTCATTTTCGGTTGAGCACTCAAAGAGGTGACAATGGTGTTAGTAGTTTAGTCCCACATAGGATAGGAAGTGGGATCATGAGATGTAGATAATTGGGAATGGTTCAAGCCTTACATGGAAATTCTCTTTTAAGGCAAATAGGCCCAATCCAATATCGTACCTCGTGGGCTAACTTCGGTTCGGGTCACACCACGTTCCAAACATGTACTGACTCCCACCTCCTCATGTGCTGGATAATCTGCTGGACTGTTGAGGTGGTAGAAGACCCTCATTTTTTGGAACCTGGAGATCGGAAGGCACATTATTGTGTTCTATTATAAAGGGATGTAATGTTTGGAATGAAATTGAAAAAATATTCTTTTTCATAAGTTGTAAGCCAAGTAGACACTTTCAATTGGCCAGTAAGACCTCCTCTTTGTAATTCGCTACAAGTTTTAGTTACAAAAGGAAGAGAATTTGTTCTCGTTCTATTGTTGTTATTTGGTTATTCGCAATAAAGTTCTACTGTCTTATTATATATTTAATCTATTTTGTTAGTGTCCAAGTCCATGCCTACAAGCATAACTTAAGCTTGTATAACATCACGTCCAGTGGCAACTTTATGATCTTTCGAGATCGGGACGTGACAATCTATGTAATCATTATGGTTTTCTTTAACAAATATAGCAACAATTCTTTCAATTGTATTCACAGTCTATCACTAAGTCAATATCATTCTCTTATTAAGAGCATACAGATTTCATGTAATTATCATTTTAGTGATTACAAACTCTATCCTTAAAAGCAAAGCATATATCCATTCTTTATGGGTTCATTATCAATGTTGAAAGAATACGAAAACCAGCTCCTTCCCAATCACCTTAAATGAAACGTCTTTCTGTCACAACAAGAGAGCTTCTAGCGATATCTTTTCTCCTATTTGAGTCATCAACTGGACTTCTATAGCAATATAATGTCACCGCTAGGAGATGGTCATTACACAAGTTGTCAATAACCATGCATGCATAGGCAACTTATTTATAAATTATAACATATATGATGATAGAAAGTTGAAATAAACTATGCAACATATTCTTATTTTGTATTCAACATTCCTCAAGCTGCAGTTCCTAATTTTCATACTCCCAATCCAGAATTACATCAACTGGCGATCCAATGGTCCCAAACCTTTTCCACAATTCAATCTAGGATTCTCCATAAGCTTCTATTTATAATAGTTTGATAGAATTAACGACCGAATACAATAGTTTTTACAAGACTACAAGAGATAAATATATCCCTTTATTTGTTGGCTTATTCATACAATAGTTAGTTACAACTAACTGTGACAACCGTTAAGTTTTTGGAAAGCACTTGGCTAAAATAATTTATAAATATATGTATATAGTTAGATAGACATTATTTACTTGAGTTGGGATAAAAAATAAATTTTTCTACTTGATTTTTTTAATAAAAGAGGATCCAAGTTCTTGAATCTAATGGATAAATTGTTAAAGAATAAATAAAAAAATCCATTTAAATTATGATTGATACCTGGTTGGGCGGGGTCTGGCTAATGTAGTACTAGTCTTAGTCCTCTAGTTCTTACGGTCCATATCCGAGCCCTACCCATATAAGTTACAGTTTGGATCCTATTTCTCTACATAGAGTTCTTATCATATTTGTTCAGAATAAAATTTTGCCCGAGTATACTCCATATATGGTATCTATGTATAAAATCGGATACAAACATTGCTTTGAAAATGAGGTAAGATTTATGTGGAACAGATTTTATCAATTTGTAGACTAGATCTATTTTGGGGGCCTTGATCCTTCCTCTCCATATAGTCAGTGTTTGGAGACCCTATAAAACCTATATATACTATGGGATATGTCCTCTCATACTACTTAAAATTATAATAGGTATCCTCTTAATGCAACTCATATCATTTTCTGCTCATTCATATATAGTACTAATTGCCATCTTACCCTAGAAATTAGAAAGGTACAATTGTTTCAAAAAAGTACTATTGTTTTTATTTTACTCTTAAGATTTTCTAAGAGAGTCTTAGTTATTATAAGAAACTGTATTGGGGGAATTGAACAAATTTATGTTTCAATTGTCCCTAACAAACTATTATTTCATTAATAAAGAAAAAGAAAGGAACACTTAATGGAGTGTGGGGGAGATCCATCTCCCACATTTCTAAACAAATTGTCATCATCAAAATCAAAAGTTCATGCTCTTTTAAAATAATTGAAAGCTTTTTAAGAGTATTTAAAGATATTTGATTGAAGTTATTAACTATCAATGTGATTTAAGTTAATTCACTTTATGTTTCAAAAATACTACTCCAAACTACATCTTTTAATATATTAAATACAAGATTATGTGTCTGTAATGAGCCTTTCTTCATATATTTTTGAAGATTTTTCTATATATACATCTTTATTCTATGTAATTTGAAAACAAAACAACCACCATATCTAGTGAGAGGGAACAAGAGAGAGACGGTGAAGGCTAACATGTTCTAATTCGCTATGACCATCTTTGTTCTTGCAATTTTACTAACAGGGGAGCTTGTGGTATTAGAAAACTGCAATGCTAGCTATCATAATGATCTAGTACTTCAGTGCCATAAATTTGTCTTAATACCAATTCCAACAACCGAGCATTCAGCTCAATGTTGTGAAGCTATAGGTCGTACAAACTTTACATGTGCCTGCAGGAATATTACACCTGCACTTGAAGCGAGAATTAGCATGGAGAAAGTTGTCTACGTCACCAAAAAGTGTGATAAACCCTTCGCAAGTGGAACCAAATGTGGAAATAAATTTGCTAACAATTAATCTAACTATCACATATTTGGTAATAGTTATTTTTCTAATTGGCATATTATTTTTTATATTAATTCCTATATCAGTTAAATTTAGATATCTTCTAATATGGTCCCAAATATTTATTGATGTTACATTAAGATAAAATAAAAACTTCGATGAGATCTGCTTAATATTATAGAAACTTCAATGAATTGATATATAATGTATCTTATAGAAACTTCCAAAGAAGTCTAACATAGTAAAATAAAACAAGTCCAGATAGTCTAGGAATCTACAATCTCAATTACAAGTTTAAAACAATAACAGGCCATGATTCATCAACCGGAGACTAATCCAGTTCAAACATAGCCTAAATAGTCGCTAGATAAGCCTCATCAGCTGGAGCTAAACCCTCCCGAATCAGTGTTATCATGGGATGCTAGTGAGGTGATGTTTATCCCTCATATATATATATATATATATATATATATATATATATATATATATATATATATATATATATATATATCATCATCATCATCATCATCATCATCATCATCATCAACCGGAGACAAATCCAGTTCAAACATAGCCTAAATAGTCGCTAGATAAGCCTCATCAGCTGGAGCTAAACCCTTCTGAATCAGTGTTATCATGGGATGCTTGTGGGATGCAAAAATGAGGTGATGTTTTTCCCCCCTATATATATATATATATATATATATATATATATATATATATATATATATATATATATATATGGGAGCGGATCAAAAGCCCCCCTTAGAAAACCTCCGAAAAACTCCTTCACTTTCAGCCGTCCATTTAATGTTAATATTAATGTTAATATTAATGTTAATATTAATATTAATATATATATATATATATATATATATATATATATATATATATATATATATTTATTCATTTATTTATTATTTATATTATTTTTTTATTTTTTTATTTTTTTTTTGTGTGTCCATTTCTTGTCGGCGCCAACTTGGGACCGGGACCGCTCCGCGGCCACCCAGCCATCCCGTGCCCAGGGGAGGGCTCGAACTTTGGACCTCCCCCAAGTGAAACCCCATCCCTAACCACTTGGGCTAGCAACATATATATAAAAGTGGATTTTACTAATAATATGCTAATTGTTAG
Source organism: Iris pallida (assembly GCA_029216955.1). Taxonomy (NCBI): domain Eukaryota; kingdom Viridiplantae; phylum Streptophyta; class Magnoliopsida; order Asparagales; family Iridaceae; genus Iris; species Iris pallida. Next base: position 15,074 of record JANAVB010026155.1, on the reverse strand, counting down.
GATATGCATCTAACACTAGAAAGTGTTGAATTCTTACTAGGGTGATCTAGTTGTCCAATTGTTTAGATCGACCGACTATTCCTATCTTCATAACTTAGCATTTCTACGATCCAATTCCAGTTTTCTTTTTCCTTTCGAAAATTCTCATTTTTATAAATAGCTTATTAATCTAAGCTTATTTTAATTCATAAACCACGTTTGATCATTGAAAAAAAAAGACCAGGTAAACTAAGACTTAGAAAACAAAGCAATCAAAATCTAGGACCCATCATTCATACTCAGTCTTGCCCGGGAAGTTGAGTACATCAAGAGACTCCCCCTCATCTAGGGGTGCACACTGTTTAAGTTCTTGTTGTGTTGTACCAAAAATTCATAACTCTATAGTTGTGGGGTTAAAGCTTAAGTATACATATTATTCCAATATGCCTATGTATGTTGATGGACAAATTGTTGGATTTTGCAATTCTGTACAGTTTACAATATTTGTCGAAAATACTTGTAGGAGGATTAATGGAATCTAGGTTGCTCCAATATCACCATAACTTTCCTTCTATTGAACTAAATATATGTATTATTCCAACATGCACTTGATCTATCATCTGCTTTAACTATACCAAAGAAATTTGAAACTGTATTTAATCCAAAACACAGCTTCAAATTGAATTGTACTACATAATCTCAGTATCGTTTATAGTAATTAATAGTTTAATTTGATCTTAACCACAAATCACATACGTGGCATCTTAAAAATATTATAGTTTCTTCTATGAATTAATTGATACAAAACTCTCGTGTCTTTACTCATCGTAATGACACAAGTACATCATTCTTAACCTAACAAAAATGTTAGAAAATCATATTAGCAGTACTGAAGTTAGGTTATTCTACATTATACAATTATACAAACATTGTCTCTCTTTTGCACTATACTTCGATAATTTTTAGTCCATGCAATCTATAGGTTTATTCTATGTTAATATAAACTTTGCTGATGCTATTTTCATGTTGTACAGGTTATACTGTTCCATCGAACTAGTGTACTTTGCATCAATATCAACAATTGTTAGATTTTTTACTTAGATGTTCCTATGATAAAAGAAGTGCATGGCTCATTAATTGATCAATGTTCAATTTATTTAACAAAGCAATATTCTCATCTTTAATGAAGTGAGTTTATTCGTGTATTGGTATCTTAGTTGGAAGAGTCTCATTTTTATTCATATTGGTTATAATTTGACCTAATTTCTTCTGCAAACAAACTAAATAAACAAAGACATGAACACAACAAAATTAAGCAATCAAAAACAAGACCTCCCCCCTTCGCCCCGTAAGCCAAATAGCTCTTCCAACAACTTGTCATCGAGGCACTCAAACCCTATCACCTTCCTCTCCGCAGTCGTCAATATCGGCGAAGAAGAGCCCGGAACACCGCATGTCGACGTCGTGCGATCTCCTTGGGGGAGTTGAGCACGGCGAGCCACCTCCCCCCCCCACCCCCCACCCCCCCCCCCCCCCCCCCCCCCCCCCCCCCTTCTCCTCGCGTATGCGGCCAGGGCGGACATCGGTCGTGGCATACGTCCCTAGCGACACCCGCACCCCTCCGTCGTTCGAGTCGCGTATCTCCGCCGCGAATTCCCCAAGGCCGACACCGCACCCCGTGGTACCGGACTCAGCATTGGCAGTCACACAGCTCGGCCTCAGCTCTAGTAGTGCAATTGATGTCCATTTGGCTCTTGGTTGGCAACTAGAGTAGAATGTTACGTTGGGGGAGAGGTTTAGATTATATTTTTTGAGAATGAGCTACTACTCTTTTAAACATGACAGATGGTTGAGTTCATTGCATGGGACTTTGACGGGTCAGAATCAAATAGATGGCTAGCTAATTAAGGGTGCACACATATGATTTTGCCATTTGTGTAATGGTCTCTACTTATTTTTAAGAGGAACCATGTGAGTTCAATATTTGTTTATTAATCCTTGTGTGCAATAGAGACTTAATTAACTAGTGCTTAATTTGTTTGGGAATGAGGACGCCATGGACCGCTTCCCCTAAATAAGCTTCGGTGCTACAATTCGTTGTCCAACCGAATAATCTTACGTACTTTTGTGTCACCTACATTGAACTGTGCCATTAACATTCTCGAATATGCGCACAAGCTGACGATTGATGATCCTCTTGGTGTCGAGCCAATCCATTCATCGATCCAACTTATTAACATGAGTAGTCAAGCACTCCAATTTCTTTAATCTTAATTAGATAAGGGCTAATCTAACTCGGGACTAAAATGCATATCATGAGAATGAGTGTGGTCCAAACATTAGGGAGAATGAATATTGGGATGGATGATTAACAAGTGATCAGCAAGTGGTTTAGGATAAACCAGAGTTGTTTAGGTATGAAAGGTACAAAAAAGTAGAATAAAAACTAAACGACCTATAGAAACATTTGTCTTCGTCAACTTTATCATCCTCCTCATTTCCTCGGGAGTTGGATCCTAACTCTGCCTCTAGATCCAAGGACTGGGAGAGGACGAGTTCCATCGTCTACTCCACCCCACCTTAGGCCTCGTATGTTGACTGTAGTTTGGCCGCTCACCACTTTCAGTTGAGTGTAGTTTCGTTCGCTCACCAGTGCATTCTCCAGTGTACTGACGCCAACCTCCGCAGGTTCTGGATATTTTGTTTGACTGTTGGGGCGGTAGAAAACCGTCATTCTTTGGAAGCTGGATCAGAAGGCACATTATTGTGTTTTAGTATAAAGGGGTGTAATGTTTGGAAAATTTTAATTTTCTTTCAGCTTCAAAAGTTGTCAGCGAAGTTGACATTCTCAGTTGGCCAGTGAGAAATCCTCTTTGTAATTCGCTACAAGTTTTAATTATAAAAGGAAGAGGATTTGTTCTCGTTCTATTGTTGTTATTTGATTTTCTGCATTAAAGTTCCACGGTTTTATTATCTATTTAATCTATTCTGTTAATTCCAATTCCATACTTTGTACAAGCACAACTTCAGCTTGTGCAACATCACGTCTAGTGGCAACTTTATGATCCTCCGATCGGGGCTTGACGGTCTATGTAGTCATTATGTCTTTCTTTAACAAGTATTGCAACAATTCTTTCAATTGTATTCGCAGTCTATAATTAAATTAATATCATTCTCTGATTAAGAGCATCCACATCTCTTGTAATTATCATTCTAGTGATTACGAAGTCTATCCTTAGAAGCAAAGCATATCCATTCTTTATGGGTTCATTATTAATGTCGGAAGAATAAGAAAGCGAAGACTTCTTGAACCAACTTAAGTGAAACATCTTTCTGTCCCAACAAGTGAGCTTCTAGCATTAGCTTTTCTCCTATTTGAGCCAGCTACTCGACATCTATAGCAGTATAACGTCACCTATAGGAGAGGGGCATTACACATGTTGTCAGTGACCATGCATGCATGGGAAACTTATTTATAAAATATAACATATGTGATAATATAAACTTGAAATAAACTATGCAACATATTCTAATTTTTGTATTCCATATTCCTCGAGCTGCAGCTCATAATTTTCATACTCTCATTCCAGGATTACCTCAACTGGCGATTCAATGCTCCCAAAATGTTTTCCACAATTTTATTATAATTGTTTGGAGATTAACTTTATGTTAATCACATGCACTTCCTCAGCAACAAGTGACATTAACTAAATTATTTATAATAGTAGTATAACGTTCCACATCTCTATATAGCAAGCTAACAACAACACAGTTGTTATTTTTATAAGGGTTCTCTTGTTAAGGCATCATTGATCGTAGGACATAGCGAAAGAAATGAAGTAGATTCCTTTAGTTAAGGTGTAGAGATGAAGGAGATCGAAAAGAATCAAAGCCAGTTACTGAGAGAAAAAGAAATTCCAACACATTAACTGCAATTGTACCAACAGTGGTTCAATACCCTTCTTTATTTCTTCCTCTCTTTCCCTCAAAATATAATATGAAGCGACATCGATGAATATAAACAATGAAAATCATCCATCGAAAACAACAAACAAAATGCATTCAACAAACCAATATCGAAAAGCATTGAACGTAAAATAAACAGTGAAAAGGTTTTGAAGAAGTGATTCCTAGAGTTTATTCTCCAAGACACGATTCACTACATTTTGGACTAAAATCAAAAGAAGTCAATCCATAGATGGGAAGGGTCTCAATTCAATTTGTCCTAATTAATCGATACCCCAAGGATTTTCCCTCAATAATTTGATTCTAACTGGTTATTCAAACTACAAGTCCACACCGAGCACCCTGCTAGGAGAGCGACACTACATGCGAGGTTGCCATGTCGGGGTATGCCTCTGCCAATTTTTGCTTCTTATAAAATATTGACAACATGGCTTAGCTCCGCGAGGCTAGGCCTCAACGCCAAATATGGCAAGTAGGTCTAGGCCTCAACAATAATTTTGCTTCGGGCAAACTACTATGAGCAGAAATAGGTTTTGAGAGTCTAGACCTCAGTGTCATGTTTGCTTCGAGCAAACTTCTATGTACCAGCGGAGCTAGGCTTACAGTACTAAGTTTGTTTCGAGAAATTGCTAGTAGCGGAGCTAGGCTCCTTGAGACTAGACCTCAATACTAAGAGATAAATATATCTATAACATTTGATGGCAAAATCATATAATAGTTAGTTACAACTAACTGCGACAACGTTTAAGTTTTTGGAATGAAATGGTTAAAATAATTTGTAATTAAATAGAGTTATTTGTATGTACCCCCCCCCCCCCCCCCCCCCCATCGTAATTGCTAATTGTATTACACCCCCCCCCCCCCCCCCTCATTTTTCGAAAAATCACTACTAACTCCTACCCCCCCAACAACCGCGCCCGCGCAACAATTCTTAAAACATAGGCATTTTCTTTTGGGGGTGGGGGTGGGGGGGGGGGGGGGGGGGGGGGACAATTATAAATAACAAGTTATGAAGGATTGGGGGTAGTAGTAATTTTCTTTAAAAATTGGGGGTAGTGGAATTAGCAATTAGGATTTGAGGGTTAAATACAAATAACTCTTGTAAATATATGTATATAGTTAGTTAGACATTGTTCACTTGAATTGGGATAATTTTTCTATTAGTACTTGATTTTTTTTTAATAAGAGAGTATCCAAGTTCCTGAATCTAATGGATAAATAGTTGAATATATCAAAAATAATCCATTTATAATTAGGATTGATATCTGGTTGGGTTGGATCAGTCCCATGTATAGTGCTAGTCTTAGTCCTCTAGTTCTTGCGGTCCATATTCGAGCTCGATATAAGTTACATATATAAGTTACAGGTTGGATCCTAGTTCTCTACATACAGTTTGTTATATTTGTTCACCATAAAATTTTGCCCGCGTATACTTCATATATTCTATCTATATATAAAATCAGATACCAATCTTGATTTGAAAATGAGGTAAGATTTATGTGGAAACGGATTCTATCAATTTATAGACTAGATTTTTTTTTTTGGGGGGGGGGGGGGGGGGGGGGGGGGGCGGGGGGCCGTCCTACCTATCCATAGTCAGTGTTCGGACACAATAAAACCTACTTTGGGATGCGTCCGATGATACTACTTAAAATTATAATAGGTATCCTCCATGGAGAATTAATGCAACTCATTTCATTCTCAGCTCATTCATATATGGGACTAACTCCCAATTTACACTAGAATTTAGAAAGGTATAGTTGTTTGAAAGAAGTACCTTTTTTTACATTTAAGATTTTTTAAGAGAATCATAGTTATTATAAGAAACTGTATTAGGAGAATTGAGCAAATTTATGTTTCAATTGCCCTTAACAAACAATTATTTTATTAATAAAAAGAAAAGAAAAGAACACTTAATGGAGTGTGGGGGAGATCCATCTCCCACGTTTCCAAATAAGTTGTCATCATCAAAATCAAAAGTTCACGCTCTTTTAAAATAACTGGAAGCCCTTTAAGAGTATTTAAAGATATTGATTGAAGTTATTAATTATGAATGTGATTTAAGTTAATTCTCTTTATGTTTCTAAACACTACTACTCCAAACGCTATATTTTAATATATTAAATACAAGACAATGTGTCTTTAATGAACCTTTCTTCATACATCTTTGAAAATTTTCCTATATATACATCTTTATTCTATGCAATTAGAAAACAAAACAAGCACCATATCTAGTGAGAGGGATCCAACAAGAGAGAGATGGCGAAGGCTAACATGTTCTCATTCGCTGTGATGACCTTTGTTCTAGCAATTGTACTAACAGGGGAGCTTGTGGTATCAGAAGACTGCAATGCTAGCTTTCATAATGATCTAGTACTTCAGTGCCATAAATTCGTCTTAATACCAATACCAACAACCGAGCCTTCACCTCAATGTTGTGAAGCTATAGGTCGTACAAACTTTACATGCGCCTGCAGACATGTTACACCTGCACTTGAAGCAAGAATTAGCATGGAAAAAGTTGTCTACGTCACCAAAAAGTGTGACAAACCCCTCACAAGTGGAACCAAATGTGGAAGTAAGTTTGCTAACAATTAATCTAACTATCACCTATTTGGTCATAGTTATTTTTCTAATTATCATATTATTGTATATATTATTTTTCTAATTTCTATATTAATTTAACTTAGATATCTTCTAATGTACTGGTCCTAAATTTGTATTGATATTACATTAGGATAAAATAAAAACTTTGATGAGAACTTCTTAATATGATAGTTAAAGCTCAATGAATTAATATACAATGTTCTTATTCTTTATTCATCATAATATCATATATACATCTTTCTTAACCTAACAAAACCTTAAAAATTCATATTAGCAATACACACACATACTCTCTTATATAAAAGTGGATTGAACTAGTAAAATATTAATTGTTTGGATGTGCAGCAAACACTAGAATGTGTTGATTTCTTAATAGGGTGATCTAATTGCCCAATTGTCTAGATCGAGTGACTATTCATGTCTTCATTACTTAGCATTTCTACGATCCAGTTCCAGTTTTTTTTTCTTTCGAAAAAGTCTCCTTTTTATACACAGCTTATTAATCTGATCATATTTTTGATCCTAAATCGCATTTGACCATTGAAGAAAAAAGACAAGATAAACTAGGACTTAGAAACATAGCAATCAAAATCTGTGACCCCTCAGTCATACTCAGCCTCGTCATAGAAGTTGAACACATCTAGAAAGTCCCTCTCATCTTGGGGTGCACATTTTTAAAGTTCTTGTTATGTTGTATCAAAACTCTATAGTTGTGAGGTTAAAGCTTAAATATTCATATTATTCCAATATGACTTCCTATATTGCCGGGCAAAGAGTTGGATTTTGTAATTCGGTACAGTTTTACAATATTCGCTTAAAATACTTGACGGGTGATTAATGGAATCTAGGTTGCTCAATATCACGATAAGTTTCCAACTATTGAAGTAAAACTCTAAATTATGAGGATTGGTGAGGGTTAAATATTTGTATTATTTCAACACGCATTTGATCTATAATTTGTTTTAACTAAACCCTAAATTTCTGAAACCGTATTTAATCGCAAAACACATCTCCCAATTGAGTTGTACTACATAATCTCAATATCTTTTATAATAATTATTTGTTTAATTTGATCTTAACCACAAACCACATGCATGACATCTTAAAAATATTAGAGTTTCTTCTATGAATTGATACAAAACTTTCGAGTCTTTACTCATTGTAATGACACAAGTACGTCAAACTGATACCTAACAAAAAAGTTAGAAAATTATATTAGCAATACTGAAGTCAGGTTATTCCACACTACACAATTATACAAACATTGTCTCTCTTTTGCATTATACTTAGATAATTTTTAGTCCATGCAATCTATTACTCTATGTTACTGTAAAACTTTGTTGATGCTATTTTCATGTTGTACAGGTTACCTTGTTCCATCAAACTAATGTGCTTTTGTTGAAAGCTCCAACCGGGACAATAGACGTGGACTTAAACAAATAAAATGTATAATTAATTGATTGATGTTCACTTTATATAACAGAGCATTATTGTCATCTTTAATGAAGTGATCTTTTTACGTCTTGGTAACTTACTGGAAGAATCACCTTTTTATTTGTACAGGTTATAATTTGACCTAATTTTTTCAGCAAATAAACTAAATAAACAAAAACATGAACATAAAAAAATTAAGCAATCAAAATCTAGGACCTCCCCCCTTCGCCCACACTCCAAGTTGCTCTTCCAACAACTTATCGTCGAGGCACTCGAACTCTATCACCTCCCTCTCCGCAGTCGTCACTATCGAAGTAGAAGAGTCGGGAACACTACATGACGATGTCGCTGTAGCCTCCTCGGGGAAGTTGAGCATGGCGAGCGCCCCACCTCGTCTAGAATACGGTCTGGTCGTACGCCCTGGCCGCCTCCTCGGTCGTAGCATACAGTCCCGAGTGACACCCGCACCCCTTCGTGGTTCGAGTCGCGTATCTCCACCGCGAACTCCCCCCACGGCCAGCATCGCACCCCTGCGATACCGGACTCGCGTTGGTGATCACCCAACTCCTTTGCTCTAGTAGAGCACTTGATGTCCTTCTGGTTCTGGGTTGGCAACTAGAGTAGAATGTTACGTTGGAGGAGAGGTTTAGATTATATTTTGCGAGAATGAGCTACTAACACTTTTAAACGTGACAGATGGTTGAGTTCATTGCATAGGACTTTGATGGGTCAAACTCAAATCGATGGCTAGCTAATTAAGGGTGGACCCATGTGATTTTGACATTTGTGTAAAGGTCTCTTCTTTTTAAGAGGAATCATGTGATTTCAATAATTGTTAATCAATCCTCATGTGCTACAGAGACTTAATTCACTAGTGCTTAATTTGTTTGGGAACTTTTGTGAGGAGAGAAGGAAAATTTAAGGAAAAGAAAAATGGAGGAGTGTAAAATGGAAGTAAAGTTATTTTTTTCTTCTTTTTTTGGATGGACAAAAGTGGGAGAAGGAAAATTTTAAAAATAATTTTTTATTTGTTTATGGATAGAAATATAATTACTATTTAGTCCATTATTCTCAAATGATAAATTATTATCACCTTTTTGGGGGGTGGTGGGGTAATTCACTCAAATTCCTCTTATCTCTCTCCATTTTCCTCTCACTTTTGAGAGAAATTTTTTAGTGGGCCTACTTTTTTTTCCTCAAATTCCCTCACCTATTTTCCCTCCTCATTCCAACACCATCACTTTTAATTTTTCTCTCACTTTTCCCTCAACTTTTTCCTTCCTCCCATTTTCCCCCTTCCCAAATAGTACTAAGCTCGGTGCTACAATTCTTTGTCCAACCGAATAATATGTATTTTGTGGGAATGATACTAAAATGTAAATTAGAAACTAAACGACTGATGCGAACATTCGTCTTCATCAACTCTAGCATCCTCCTCGATTCCTCGGGAGTTGGATCCTAATTATGTCTCCAAATCCAAGGACCATGAGCGGACGAGTTATGTCGTCTACTCCACCCCACCTAAGGCCGGTATGTTTAGTACAGTTTTGACCGATCACCACTTTTAGTTGAGTGTAGTTTGGGCCGTTCACTAGTGCATTCTCTAATGTATTGTTGGATTGTATCTCGTTTCAGTTGAGCGCTCAAAAATGTGACAATGGTGTTGGTAATTTAGTCCCACATCAGATAGGAGGTGGGATCATGATGTGTAGATAATTAGGATTAGTTCAGGCGTTACATGGGAAACCTCTTTTAAGACATGGGCCAAATTCAATATTGCACCTCATGGGTCAACTCCGGTTCGTGTCATACGGCATTTCCAACAAATGGTATCAGATCCCATGGTTTAGGGCTAGTTTGGACAGCTCTAATTGGTTCGAGACATATGGTGCGAACGTTCATACATATACGCGAATATACGAGCTCTCTTCTTAAGGTAGAGTTAGGAGCATATGAAACTACGAGGATTTACACGAATTGTCTTCAACAGTTGGTTTGACTCGTCCAAGGTGGAGCAAGACGTTGTGGTTGGCACACAATGATAGTGTAATAAACGTGTCGGTTTGGTTATGTGGTGGAACGGATCGAGATGACAACATATTGGATCTTCTGGGTGCTCGGCTAGTGGGAACGAATAAAGGTAGCAAGAGTTCTAAGGTTGTTCGGATGACATGAGTGAACAAAAGATTGCACGGATGCTAAGGTTGTTCGGCTAGCGGGAACGAGCAAATATAGCAAGGTGCTAAGATTATTCGGCTAGCGGAAATGAGCTAAGGTAGAGATTGTTAGATTGTATTTCATTTCGGTTGAGCACTCAAAGAGGTGACAATGGTGTTAGTACACTACAAGAAATTACATTTTTAGCAACATGTTTTAGCGACATAGGGGCTATTGTCTCAAAAAGCTATTTTTTTACTTGTATTGGCGACATGCATATCAGTATGTCGCGAAATCCACACAAATTTATTGGAGGGAAACAAAAAATTAGACCCGCCAAATTTGTTCTCATATTGCGACATACACGTGTCGCAGAAAGGTAACATATGTTCAGCAACATACGTCCTCATGTCGCAGAAAGGTAGCATATGTTCAGCAACAAACATCCCTCTGTCGCGGAAAGATATTTAGGTTCTGCGACATAAAGTTATGTAGGGAAATACACATATAATTTTTTAATTGAATCACAACCTAATAAAAGCTGTCAAACATAACCCTTCAAAAGAAAAAAAAAACAAACTAAAAAAAAAACCAAAAGTCGACTTCTCTGTTCTCTCCCGCGAGCCTTCCCAGGGGGTACTTCTCTCCCGCGGCATTCCCAGTCGGCTTCTCTGTTCTCTCCCACGAGCCTTCCCAGGGAGTTCTCTCATGCGGCCCTCCCTGGGTTCTCTCTCCATCGTTCATAGGGATTCCTCTTGCGCACACTCCCTCCTTCATCCAATAATCGAGATCCTTCCCATTGGTGGTGAGTTCTTCCCTAATATTCTTAGTATGTTAATTTCCATAGGGTTGAGAATATGATCGACGTATTATATATATATATATATATAATATATATATATATATATATATATATAATATATATATATATATATATATTATGGAAATGATTGTCTCTACTTCAATTTTGTTAGGTTTGATTTTGTTAGGATTTTTCTCTCTCAATCAATTTTGTTAGGGTTTGATTTGGATATCATGTTAGTTGATAGATTAGGGTTTGATTTCCAGATTTACGTATATCTCGATGGCATGATTTTTGGTTTATTTTCCTTTTATTTTCTGTAAATTTATTTATATATTTTGAAGTATCTGTGTCCGTGTCGATACAAAGAGAGAAACCCACATGGTTACTCAGCTGAGTTCTGTAAAAGAAAAATTATATTCTTGTAAGGATGGTTGCACTATTACCATTGGTTGCATAAGTTTCATTATCAAGTTATTGTTTTCTTTCTTCTAATTAAACCTTCTCTAAGTTCAAACCCAGCATTAGGTATTTTACCACCTTATTTCTTTACTTGCAAATGGTAAAGATGTGAAACCCAGCATTAGGTATTTTATTGACAATCAGTGTATAAGGCTAACTCTCTCAAGTTTTAACCCATTGATGTTTGCCAAAAAAGCTGGAAGTTTGGATTGTATATTTTTTTTCTCTTCAGATGTTTGAAAATTTCCAAAGCCCTTACTTTTTGAACGAGGTTCTTGCAGCTTATACTTTTTTTTTGATAAGCTAGTTCATTCTTTTGGGAAGCTTTTGAAAGTAGATGGAAGATGTCTTTGCAAAGCTGTTCTGCTTCTTCCTCTTTTTTTTAGAAAGCAGCAGCAATACCACACCCATCCCTAGTTGTTTTTACCTTTTTACTATCCAATGTTCTTCCATGTACAAAGGCAAGTTCAAACATGCATCTTTAGGAGTATTAAATATAGAATGATCAGCAGACCGAGGGAGGACCGCGGTGCCACGTGTCCCCCTCTCATTGGTCTGATTTCTGCCGCTGACGCCAGCACCCCTGCTAACGTCAGCCCGCTGAACCCGACCAATGAGGGGTGGAGGACACGTGGCACTGCGGTTTAAACCGCGGCCCCCCCTCGGTCTGCTAGGCAGTGTTGTTAAATATATGTAGATCCTCAAGAAAAATTAACATTGTTGTTTCCTCATGTCTAGGTTTTAATTGGTTGTTTGTTTTTTAATCACACCTTAGCATTAATGCACTTTTTTTTCGTTCCCAAAATTTATGTGTACTCGTCCTACGAGTTCTCTCAGAAGCCTGTGTTCAATATCAAGAGGTTCATTTCCACAATAGAAGCATGAATTTGGATTAGCTTGATCAAATATTTTACTTGTTTTTTGTATATGTTTATTGGCATTTGTGAAACTAATTACAAATTACTTTTCTTAATCTCATCCTTCCATCTAAGATTTAGATTCTTTCTGAAATTCTATCTATGCATTTGCGCATTCAACATCTTGTGGTTTTGATTACAATCTTTTATGAATGTTATGCACTTGTAGATATGCTAAGTATCTCAGTAAGTTATGCCTCAGGATTAATTTTCCTTATGTTATTAGTTCTTTCTTAATTTTAGTTAACTTAGGAGGTGAAAATATGAACTGCCATGCCACTTGTCTGGCATCACCAAAGTTATGCTTGTCATTTACTGAATAATTTGTTTAATATACTTCAGTAATTTTGTTTGTCACATTTTGATTAGCATTTTTCAGTAATGGATAAGTGGTAAAATATGATGACATGTGAGTGGGCAGGTTTTTAACTTGCAATAGACACCCTTTCATTATTAGAAGAAATTGAGCCGATACGTTTAGTACACCGAATGTTCGTGGACACAACTATTATATGCATATGATGTTCATATGGAAATATCAAGTGGTGTACTTTTAGGAACTGGTTTGGTCATCAGTGATGAACGTGGTGTTTGCTTCTAAACTTCCTTGTTATGGTTTATTTGTCTTATTATTCTGCCATACGAGAAAAATAATGGAAATAAACCTTTTTTTGTAGATATGGACAAGAGTTGGATGACACTTTTTAGAAAAGAGATTAAGTCAACCGTATATGATGGGTGAACTTTTTTGTTGAATTTGCAATGAAGAAAGTAGGCAAGAATGGTAGCATTCGATGTCCATGTAATGATTGCATGAACCTCGAGTGCATACCGAGGAAGTTGTGAAGAATCATTTAGTTCGACATGGAATAATGCTATCTTATAAGAATTGGGTGTACCATGGAGAACTTTACAGAGTATCAGAACCGAATATCAGATGCTGAGGGTGATATTGAAATGTCTGATAAAGAAGACGATCAAGATGAATTTCCTGAATTACTAGAAGACTATTGTAGGGGGGCTTACATGGGCCATGATTGGGAGGATGTTGCCACTCAAAGGGGGAGCTTCATAACATTGATAAACTGTTGGAGGCTGCCCAACGTGATGTGTACCCAGGCTGTAAAGAAGTATTACTTTGCTGAAGTTTGTGATTACGTTGCTTCATGTGAAGGTAATGAGCAGTGGAGCAATAAATCTTTCGACATGCTGATGGGGATATTATTAGACCTTTACCTGAAGGAAATTTGGTTCCAAAGTCCATTTATGAAGCTAGGAAGTTCTACGTGACTTGGGCTTGGGGTACGAGACAATTCATGCATGTCAACATGATTGTGCACACTTTTGGAAGGAGAATGCGGCCTTGGAAAATTGTCCAGTCTGTGGAGAGTCTAGATACAAGCTAAATGATGGTAATGGAAAAAAAATTCCTCATAAGATCTTGCGTTACTTTCCATTGACACCAAGGTTGCGTAGATTGTATATGTCGAGGAAGACAGCAACAGACATGAGATAGCATAGTGAGAAGCGCCTGAATGACGGTGTATTGAGGCATCAGCTGGACAGTGCTGAGTGGAAGGAGTTTGATAGCAATTTTCCTAATTTTGCTCGAGAACCCCGAATGTACGACTGGTAATGGTACTGATGGGTTTAACCCTTTTGGAACATGAGTACATCTTACAGTTTGTGGCCAGTAGTAATAGTTAGGCCCTATAACTTACCACCCTGAAGTGCATGAAAGATCCATTTTTTATGATGTCTTTACTTATTCCAGTCCACAAGCACCTGGTAGGATATAGATGTTTACATGCGACCATTGATTGACGAGCTAAACAATTTATGGGAACGTGGTGTTACTTATGATGCATCCAGGGAACAAACTTTTCGAATGCATGCAGCTGTAATGTGGACAATAATGACTTTCCTATGTATGGAACTTGTCGGGTGGAGTACAAGGGTTATTGGCTTGTCCGACATGCATTGAGAATGCATCATCTCAAGGTTGAGAAATAAAATTGGGACTTGGGTCATCGATGTTACTTGCCTGAGAATCATGTTTGGCGAAGGAGTAAGGCCTTTAATGGTAAGGTTGAGCACCAGACAAAATCCTTGGAGATACCAATGGAAAAGATACTAAATCAGTTGGACTGCTTGTCATATGTCGAGTTTGGAAAGAACCATAAGAAGAAAAAGAAGCCTCGTGACCAAGCAGAATTGAATTGGACAAAGAAAAGTATCATATTTGAACTTCCATATTGGAAGAAACGCAAGCTCCGACACAACCTTGATGTCATGCATAGAGAAGAACATATGTGACAATTTGCTTGGAACGCTATTGAACATAGACGGGAAGAACAAAGATACAATAAAAGCTCGTTTGATTTGGAGGACATGGGCATAAGGAAAGAATTGCACGTACGAGGTCTCCCGATGGATCCTTGATCAAGCCTCCGGCGATTTACACATTGACACCAAAGGAGAGAGAGGGTTTTATTGAATTTTTAAGTCAATCAAATATCCTAATGGATATGCTGCAAACATCTCAAGGTGTGTGACACGAAAAATGGAAAATTTTCAACCTTAAAAAGCCATGATTGTCATGTTCTTCTGCAACGAATCTCCAATCGGGATGCGTGGATACCTTAACAAGGATGTATGTACTATAATGTTCGAGTTGGGTAATTTCTTGAGGGTTGTGCTCTAAGACGTGGTGCAAAATGACTTGGAGAAGTTAGAAGAACGCATTGTTC
>JANAVB010026154.1:87500-97100 GCA_029216955.1 Iris pallida | reverse complement strand
AATCCTCTTAGGAATCGGTGTATATATATACAAGAACAATAACAGTGCTTGCACAGGGTATACCAACACGGGAATAACATCTCCTGACGGGATCAGGGAAATACCAATATGTGTAACCATCGTGTCGAGAATTAAAGGATATATACTAAATACAGGAAACATAGAAATACCATAAACGAAAATTATCAGAGAATGTACTCGTATGAGATCCAATGTAAAGTATCAACGATGTCCGAGACGGTGCCCTGAAGACCTAAATATAGCTCAATATCTGTTTGCCATAAAAAAAATCAAAGACATGTATTACAGAACACTGAAATTGATTGCAAACTCGCTTGTACAAAGAAGAGCCTAGAAAGAAATCCTAAGAAACAATCTAAGTACAATTGTTTAGTTTTGATTCTGGAGGGTAACAGTGGAGGCTCGGGAAAGTGCTATCAACTTTGCCTTACTCCGTGGACTATCTGATGCAGTCTCTAGCTCGTAAAATATTGCTTTTTTCTTGAAGGTTGCCAACCTTTTGCAAGGGAGTGGCACCCTGTTATTTATAACAGAATGTATGTTGGGCCGCATAGACAGCCTGTGGCCACGTGGCTGATTAGCATGCGAAGACCCGCTCTTTGGCTGCCATCTGTCGATTTGTTGGGATTTTGTTACAGCAAATCTGGATAGTTTGGTCAGATTGCCACGTGTCCTGTTGCGGGGAGCTGTATCGTTTTCCAATCTCGATCTGTATTTTGGTCGCATAAAGCTCATGCGGCTTGGATCATAGTTACTCTTGGCTGTATGAAGTTTGGAGATTTTGGGGCCGCAAAAGTCTGAGCCGCATAAGGTTCATGCGGCGTAGATGACACTCTTCTGGCCGCATGAAGACGTACGAACCCTGCTTTTGGATGACGTTTCACGTCTTATCTTTTTTTTTCGAAGTGTCAAAACTGTCAGTTTTGTCAGGACTTGTCAGCTTTATCAGTCGGACTGCTCCTCTCGGCCGCATATCTTCCTTCTGCAGTTGTTTGTCGACAGGGCCGCATATGTCATTGAACCAGTCATGCAACTTTTCTTCATGCAGACTTGTTTGCCCAAAGTACCTATGCGACAATTTGTAATCCGCATGAACCCCATATTTTTTATGCTTCTACAAGACCCCCTTCAAAGTTTTCAAATTGCAAATTTGGAATACTTTGAATAAGAAGCATGAAAATATGTCAAGCCGTAGGGAGCCTTCAAGTTGTAGGAAGTTTTTCGAACTGCAGAGAGTCGCAGAGAAATCCTAAGTCGCAGATCAAATCTTGAGCCACAGGGGCACTTCGAGTCCAAGCCACCTAAGTGCCTCATTACTTAGTTGCGTGAATACTTTGTGACTGAGCCGCATAAGTGCCTCATGAGAGCCTGACTGAGCCGCATGAGTACCTTTTTTTTCCACTCCATTCTTATTTATGGCATTTTATGGTGCTTGTACTAGAGGGCCTAATACAACATTTGTAAATGACATCCTACTGGGGGATTTTTGTGGACTTATTGCCCTTTTGTGCATCTGGAATGCGAGCAAATAGATTTGGATGATATTTTGTGGACCTACTACTCTTTGGTACACTGATGGTGTGAGTAATAGATTAGGATAATTTTTGTAGACTTATCACCATTTTTGTGTACTGGCGATGCGAGTACTGATAATAAGTGGAGAGAAAACCAACATATTTACTCAGAGGTAATGAGGACGTGGTAAATATGGGTCCAAACAAAGCCTTTCTACTCAGAGGTAAGGACATGGTAGGGGTAGGCATAATAGGGGTACACATAATAACTCAGAGGTGCTATCAACGTGAAAGTTCTATGCATTGGGTGATTTGTTTGTGATGGATGGGAAAACAACTCAGAGGTAATATGGATGTGGTTGTTTTTTTTATTGGGGAATTTTGTGGACCTATTACCTTTTTGTGCACTGATGGTGTGAGTAATAGATTTGAATGATATTTTGTGGACCTACTACTCTTTGGTACACTGATGGTGCAAGTAATAGATTAGGATAATGTTTGTAGACTTTATCACCATTTTTGTACTGCGATGCGAGTACTGATAATAAGTGGAGAGAAAACCAACATATTTACTCAGAGTTAATGAGGACGTGGTAAATATGGGTCCAAACAAAGCCTTCCTACTCAGAGGTAATGAGGACATGGTAGGGGTAGGCATAATAGGGGTACACAGAACAACTCAGTGGTGCTATCAACGTGGAAGTTATATGCATTGGGTGATTTGTTTGTGATGGATGGGAAAACAACTCAGAGGTAATATGGACGTGGTTGTTTTTCCATTGGGGAATTTTGTGGACCTATTACCCTTTTCATGCACTGATGGTGTAAGTAATAGATTAGGACAAGTTTTATGGACCTACTACCCTTCTGCGCACCGGTGGTGCAGGTAATAGATTTTGAAGCAAATTCTTGGTGGAGAAAATATGACCAGGAAGTTCATAGATACGACCAAGATATGAGATATGAAGTCATTCGGAGTAGTCAGAGAGTAAGTTCAGTGGTACCTAAGGATACATAACTCAACAATATGGGAGATTTGAAGTCAGAGTGTAAGTTCAGCGATACCCGAGGGTATATAACTCACAATCTGAGAGATGGAAAGTATCGTTTAGATATAGTATTTAAAGGAACTTGCCATTGATGGGCATCATAAGCAAGTCTCTATTTTGTTTTGTGAGACGGTACGCTCCGTTGGAGAATACGGTCTCGATGATGAACGGACCCTCCCATTTAGGCTGGAATTTGTCGGGGTCTTGTGAGTCATGACCATTGGTCTGCGAATGGCCAAGACAATCGCCGACTTGGAATATTCTCTGTTTGACTTTCTTGTTGAAAGCCTGAGAGATGCGCACTTGATAGAGTTCTATGCTTTGTTGAGCTTGTAAACGCTTCTTATCCAATGCTTCCAATTCTTGTAGCCGTCGACGGTAATTATCGTCCGCCGTTAACTGGTAGGTAAGGGCCACTCGAAGTGAGAAGATCTGAGTTTCCAATGGGAGGACTGCCTCGCTCCCGTAAACCAAGGAGAACTGTGTATTTTCTGTAGTCGTCCGAATTGTCGTACGATACGCCCATAAGCATTCACCAAGCTTTTCATTTCAGTCGCGTTTGTTTGCAGACACAAACTTTTTGAGGAGCTTGATTATGGTTTTATTGAAAGCTTCAGCCAGACCGTTGGCCGATGGGTTATATGCTGTCGAGGCCATGTTCTGAATCCGATTTTTATCACAGAATCGATAAAAAGCGTGGCTTATAAACTGTGGACCATTGTCGTGAATAATCCTTCGGGGCAGTCCAAAACGTAGATGACGTGATGTTTTATGAAGCTAATCACGTTTGATGTCTTAACCTCTGCCAACGGAACAACTTCTGCCCATTTGGAGAAGTAATCGGTGATTGTAAGTATGAACCGATGTCCTCTAGACGACGGCGGGGTGATTGGCCCAATGATGTTCATTCCCCATGCTTCGAATGGCCAAGAGGCCACTATTGGATGCAAGAATTTAGATGGAAAATGTATGAAATCTGCATGGATCTGGCAAGCCTTGTACTTTTTTGTATAATCAACTGTATTATAACCATTGTGGGCCAGTAATAACCCATTCGACAAAGACGATCTTGCAATTTTGGGCCAGGTTGGTGAGGCCCACAAGTACCGTCATGAGCTTCACGTAGGGCTTCTTTGGCTTCTACATTTGACATGCATCTTAGTAGTAGCCCATCGTAGGATCATCGATATAACATTTTCGTCTCCGTATTGTAGAAGAATCTGAGGGAGCGTCTTCTGATTGCGGTTGCTTCCTTCACATTCTCTGACAGAATTCCATAGACCGCAAAGTCGATGATGGGCATCTCTATTCTTGTATGTTGTTGATTATCTGGGCAGAGTAGCTCATACCCAGTTGAAGATTGTTCCTAGGGTAGACCAGCTCATGGCCTATTATGACGACTAGATGATGAATATTATTTGGAAGTGCCAAGGAAGTGGCGCGACCTGCTAGGGCATCGGCTTCGATATTTTGGAGCCTAGGAACGTGCTCTATAAAGAACCCCTCCAAGGTTGTAATGATGGCAATTGCTGTCTGATAATAGGAAAGGTACTCGTTGTGAACCTCGTATGAATTCGGATCTGGTTAACAACCTACTGTGAGTCACCATATGCTTCCAGGTACCTGATCCCTACTTCTTTTGTGAGTTGGAGCCGATGACTAGAGCGTTATATTCGGCTACGTTATTCGAACAGGGTTCTGTAAGAGAATACGCTCGGTTGACTACTAGTCCAGATGGAGAAATTAATACCACCCTGACTCCAGCGATGATATCACCTTGTGGCCCCGTTCTTGAAGCACCATCGAAGAACATTCGCCAATAGCATCGTACAAGTCATGTTCGAGGTGACGACTTCGTCAGGAATTTCTTCATAAATTCTGGCTGTTTCTGAGCCTGGATGAGCTGCTAAGAAGTCAGCCAGGGCTTAACCTTTAATAGCCTTCTGCGAAAAAACCATGTCGTATGGGGATAATAGTGTCGCCCAGGTGACTAGACGAGAACTGAGTGCGCCTAGCTTGGTCATGAGAATCCTGAGGGGATTAACTCATAAAACAACATGAATGGTCTGCCTTGTCATATGTATCGTTTTTTTGAATGGCAAACACTAGGACAAGGCACTCCTTCTCCACGGCGGTGTACCTATGTTCCGGTCCAACCATCATCCGGCTGAGATAGTAAATGGCTTATTCATGTCCTGCGTCATTATTCTGTGCTAGCAGAGCATCGAGGGAGTGTTCTATCGCCCGTACATAGAGCATAAAGGGCTTTCCGACGACCGGAGCTACCAGAACTGGAAGATTCATCAGGTACTCCTTAATATCATCGAAGACATGCTGACATTCCTCGTTCCATACAAAGAGACACCTTTCCTGATGAGTTGAGTGAAGGGTTGACACCCCTTGAGAGGTTAGATATAAACCTCCTGATATAGGCTAGTCTTCCCTGAAGGCCGCATAGTTCACGAAGATTCCTTGGTAGACTCATCTCCAGGATTGCTGTTGTTTTGTCGGGATCTATGTGGATGCCCCGGAAGTAATGATGAAGCCCAAAACTTTTTGCTGGACACCCCCTAGAAAGGACTTGGTGGGATTCATCTTCAGGTTGTGTGCCCGCATGTGGTCGAACACTGTCCTTAAATCATGTAAATGATCGTCTTTAGAGCGGCTCTTGACGACGATGTCGTCAACGTAGCACTCCACCGTCTTGCGCAAATGATCTCTGAAGATGACACTCATAGCCCGTTGATATGTTGCACCGGCGTTCTTCAGGCCAAAGGGCATGACCGTATAACAATATGCGCCGATCGACGTTCGAAATAATATGCTTCTCATCATCAGGAGATATCTTGATTTGATTGTATCCTGAAAAGCCATCCAAAAAGGACATGCGCTCGAAACCACACGTGTTATCGATCATTATATCGTTGATCGAAAGAGAGAATTCATCCTTAGGGCATGCTGCATTCAGATTATGAAAATCAATGTAGATTCGGATTTTCCCGTTCTTCATGATGACTGACACTATGTTGGCTACCCAGTCTGGGTGCTGCTCTTTACGGATGAAACTGCTAGCTATAAGCTTGTTAACTTCTGCTTCAATGAATTCATGATGTCTGGACGAAATCGTCGTGCTGCTGTTTGACTGGTTTTGCGTCTTGATAAATATTGAGCTCATAAAGTGCAATATCGGGGTTTAGCCCTGGCATGTCTTCATAGCTCCAGGCAAAGACATCGATGTATTCTCTGACGAGTTGTAACAACGACTCCCGCTCGTCGTCTGTCAGACTTTTACTGACGAAGTTTGGTTTTGGAGAGGTTTCATCT
The DNA here is from genome assembly GCA_029216955.1 of Iris pallida. Lineage (NCBI taxonomy): Eukaryota > Viridiplantae > Streptophyta > Magnoliopsida > Asparagales > Iridaceae > Iris > Iris pallida. The sequence goes on along the minus strand of JANAVB010026154.1, from coordinate 91,192 downwards.
CGCCGAGGTTAACTTGCATAACCTCATCCTTAGTGGAGGATCACGAAGTTTAAAGCGTTTCTCCCATTGTGCATCTAGTTGCTGGACCTACGGCTCCAACTCAAGTGGTTCAAGTAGGTCTTCGTCTTCCTCTTTGATATCAGCGATGTCATTGACAGATAATATCTGTCTGAATATATCTTACTAATGCTATCAGAGTCGTAAATGGGTGATCGGACGAATGAGAGTGCCACTCACATTCTTCATCAGAACTTTCGGGCGTGGTTGGTGAGTAGCATACCCGAGGCCGCGTCTAGATTTAAGATAATGATCCTGAGGAGTGAATATGATGTTGGGCATTCATCTTGCTATCTTCGCCCTGTAGATCTGCTTGCGGGTCTTCCTCTGGAGGCTTGACTTGGGCTAAGTAGGTGTCAGCATTTTGGAGTGCTTCGCTTAATACGACACAAGATCCTTGGAAATCCTTAGAAGCTCGTATAACGACAACTTAGCTGGCGTATTAGCCAATTGTGCTAATATGTCAAAGTTGTAAGGTCTCTCCAGTCCTGAGGTGCATTATTGTGGAGTAGCATGTCGAAGCGGGTTTCCTTTATTTTGGACTTATCCGCCAGTGGAGGCTAAGATGGCCTTGGAACATCAGAGGAAGGAAATGTTGCTGGCTGAGGATCTTCGGCTGAACTATCTCGTGCGGGCTGACTTGTGCTCCAGACCGGGTAACAATGGCTGCAGCTTCCTCAGCCTCGGCTGAAATTATATGGCAGGATCTAGACTTTGCCCTTTTTCTTGCTGTAGGAGATGATACCCCCTAGGTAACTTCGGGCACTAAGTCTGGATGCACCCACATGATTTCTCCTCGCGAGGTAGTGAGGGTTACCAGTCTAGATGTCTGGTTCCGGACGGGTGGAAGATTAATAACCTCCATCGTTGCCCGAGGGACAGGTATGATCCCGTCTGGAGTTTTGTTGGAGGGAAGTCGCCAAATAAAGACACCATGTTTGCCGCTACGGTAACCTCTTCAAAGTCTATCGACAAAGTTTTGGAGTCGATAAGACTATGAATGTACCGCTTCAATTGGAAGCAATCATGAGTGGCATGATGGACATAGTGGTAGAAGTGACAATACTTCGGGTCCTCCATTTCTGCTGCTCGGGGCTCGTGCCTTGGTAGAGGGAGCTGGATCCTACCCCCTTGCAAGAGCATATCGAAGATAGGTTTGACATGACTATCTTCAAATGAGTAGTTGATCTTGGGCCATGGACCTTCCATCTGTTTTTTTTGGGCTTCTGAGTAGCATCCGTGACCATGGCCTGTTTGCCCTTATTGTCCCGATTAGTGGTGGCGCTACTGTTGTTGTTACTGGAGGTAAACCAGGACGTCTGCCCTTATCTTCTCCGTCTGGAATGTGTAATCCCATGGCAAGCTTTCTTCAGTTTTGCCTTTACATTGGTAGCACTTATGATGAAGGTTGTCCAATCCCTGAACTGATCATCACCCATCTAGAGGCTGATTGCAGGAAGCAGCTTCTTCTGGCAAATTTCAATCAAGAGCTCTCGGGATTGCCTTGGGGCAATCTTATTACGGTTTGGCGAACCGCTCGATGTAATTCCTCGTTAGCTTTCTCTCTCCATGAACGACGTCGATGAGAGACGACATCGTTACTTATGCTCCACTTTAAAATCTTTCCAGGAACATGTGTTTGAAGCCGTCAAAAGAGTAGATGTAGTTGTCGGGAAGGTTGCGGTACCAGTCAAATGCGATCTCCTCCAATGCTTTGATGAATAATCGTGAGGATGGCATCACTATGCGGCAAGTGGTCGGTTGTGACTTCAAAGTAAGTCATGTACCGACTAGCAGAGGTCTTCCCATCATAAGAAATAATATGGAATTTTGTACCATGGTGGAAAAGTACGTCTCTCCATGCAACGGGGTATGGCTGCCGTATTGTGAGATCCCGAGAGGAGTCTCGGGCATTAACATCACTCGAAGCTCTGGACTTCCTTCTTGCCTCCTTGGCTTCATCTGCAGCTGAAGAACGGATGCTGCTTAAGGATCATCACCTAGAGGAGGGGCGATCGTGTTGGAGTCCGCATTGACTGCGGGTTCTAGGCTAGTTTGTCCGGGCATCCGCTGGTTCAGTTGGCAAGGCAGCTTTGATCTCATCCACGGACTTGACCAAGGACAGGAGCATGGCTTCCAGCACTTCTAGCTGTTATCAGTCAGAAGGTACTTCCAGCACTTCCAGCACTTCTAGCCATAAAGACTATCCTCACATGGGTACAGATGGAAGGGATTGTGAGAGGTACTCTCGGTGTCGTACCCTTGTATAAAGAAATCGTCAGGAATGTTGAATATCATCTTCGTCAGACTCGAAAGGGGTGCTACCCCTGTGCAGGAAGCCACATCATCTTGGTGAGGGTGGTGGCCCGCAGGAAAGTCCAAGTCTGTTGCACAGTTCTGGAGGACCTCTACCCCCTGCATGTGCTCTTGGTACACCGGATTGTCGCATACATTGAGGGGACTGCTACCCCCAGCTTCATCTACTCTCATGGAGGCCAAAGGTGCACCCCTGGGTGCCGGAAGCTTCTTTTTGGATCGAGTTCCTAAATAGACACTCCTTGTGGTTCGATGGGAACCCTCCAGATGAGGGTCTCCTTGCAGTACTGGCCGAGATGGCCGGGTTGGAAGATCCTATCTTCTTTCCTTCTTTGCCAGGAGGAACCTTTTGAGTCGAACTACAAGAGGCAAAAGGAAACTCTCGTCCCCTGGCATTTGCTCCTGTTTTTTGAGTTATTGTTGGACAAGTACTGGCTGCTGCAGTCGCTGGAAAACTGACTGCCGATCTTCAGGTGCTGCTGATTTGTCGCAGCAGTAGTGGATGATGAGTTGGGTGCAACGACGCCCCGAGAGGGACTCATTGCATGCCGACGCTGTCGTCTTGCGTTTGTGAGTAATCACGTCACGTAAGTCGGTAGGAGGCTGCTCTACCTTTGCATCAAACTTGTGAACTCGGGTATCCCGAGCGCACGGGTACTTAGGTATCATGTTTGCTTCCTGATCCTTGGCTAGTAAAAGCACTTGCTTTGGATCTTTAGAGGGATACTATAAAGACCCACCCTGTCCGTTAGCCCCGGGGGACTGGACGCGTGTGTTTGTACAATTTTCCGTCAGAAGCCCGTGTAACAGTCAACGGGGTCAGCTGACAGTCAGCAACTTGGACTATTGACTGGGCTGGTTGGGCCCGTACTGTCCTAGACTTTTTTGACTTAGTGCCCAAAGGTGCATAGTAAAAAGAGTCCAGATTGTTACATCTGGATCCTCAGTGGGCCGCATGGGTCGGGCCTGCATGAGAGGCGATCGAACACAGAGCTTCTGACAGGGCCGCATCAGACGTCCTGTCTGAGGCCAGGATTGGTCGTTGCATGGACCATCTTCTTGCGGCTAGAGCTAGCTGCCGCATGGATCATCTTCTTGTGGCCAGAGTTGGCTGCCGCATGAGTTGTCTGCCTACACCGAAGTTGGCTGTTTGCATGGACAGACTGCCCATCTCTCTCTACGACCTGTTCTTTGTCCGCATGGATTTCCCTTGTGCCCCTAAAAACTCAGCATCGTAGTGTTTTCCTCTGCTGGATTTGGGGACAGTGGGGTCCTCTGCGGTCAAAATAAAGCCGCATGAGAGTTCTGGTCACCGTCTT